>ML812616.1:93594-107335 GCA_009831015.1 Picea engelmannii
AGTATTGTGGACGTTAACATGTAGAAGAACCTTGTCTAAATAACATCATTGTTTAATGTTACGGGGATCAAAGGAAATGCAATAGAATAAATTTAATTTTTAGGGTGGTGGGGATACGATGAGGGTGAGAAGGTGTATAGTCAATAAAAAGGTGGTCAAGCAGTGAGCACATAGCAAGGGAGGTTGTAGTGTCTGTTAAATTCAGAGCGAGCTTCCAAAGAAGCCACTTAAAAAAACAATATTATTTTTAATTAATTTTTATATCTCACAAATATAGGAAATATAAAAATTAATATGTTGTTTTCTCACAATACTACAAAACTCACCAATTAATGTCATATAATAAACCAACTAATAGGTGGCCAAAGGATGTTGACGGCTAGGGCAATGCTATAGTCCCTAGCATGGACTAATAATACATATATTAGAATAATACATATCTTGTAATTATTATGTTTTTTAATTATTTGGAAAAATGAGCTTGTAAATGTTTTGTTTATTTTTTAATCCTAACTCATTAACTATTTATTATTAGAATTTTAAATTTTCATATTTAATGTGCATGTAAGAAAAATGTAAGGCCATGTAGAAGAAGTATATAGTAAATTTGTGAGTTTTTTTAAATAAATAATTTAGGTAATTGATTAGATTGAAAATCAAAATTAGTTAAAAATATATAAAATTTAATAAATAAATAAAAATTTAAATATACAAAATTTAATAAAATTAATTATTATTATTATTATTTTTTCATATCAAGAAGAATGTAGGTTTGAATGACCTTTCAAATTGAAAATCAATTATATATTATTTAAAGTTTAAAAATGGAAAAAATTGTATGTGAGAATAGAAAATTACAATAAGCCACTCAATCAATTTGAGTATAAATTCCTCTATGGTTATTGAATTTGTTTTTTTTAACAGTTACTTTAATGACAAAGTTAAAGTTAATGAATTTCTCATGTAGGTGTGTCATATAACTTTGAGTGTTGTAGTGGAGTAAATAATAAATGCAGGGAATAAATTGTTGGTGGTTTCAAATATTTAGAAATGGTAAATCATAAATGGTTTATTCTTTTACTATGCTTAGTTATTGATTGTTAGGGTTGGAGGAAATCACAAAGTGTAAGTTTTATCTTACTTATGAAATATGTTAGTGCTCAATATTGTTATTGAGATAATATATAATATGCATTTTAACCATTTTTAGTTTTTGAATAATACATTGAGAGTACTTTAGAGTGTGGGGTTTTTTTTCACAAGGGATTTCTTGAGGAAATCTTCTTTTCTATGGTTTGTGGTTTATTTCTTTGTTACAATTATTCTTTTCTAGTTTTTCTATATTCTTTTATCATAGATTGTTATAAAAAACATATTCCACAAATATTTGTTCTTTAATGAATAAATACATAGATGAGTACATTGGAGACCAATTCACGGACTAGTTTTCTATCTTAGAGCTTTGATAGTTCTGCAGAATTTGTTATTCAAACTAAATTTTGAAATTACAAGAAATTAAAAACTTACCTTCTAATACGTCAAGTATATTTCCTTTATCATGTAACCATACGCTAGAACCATGTTCATAAGAACAGATGTGGATGATCAATCTAGGTTTTTGATGTGGATTGCATGACTATTTTGGACTGTTGATTGTCTTCAATAGAAATTGTTGGCCACTATGGGACCTGACATCATCCTGACATATCTCAGCGTGGGGAATTTGGGATGTCTTACAACCTACAACACCTTAAAAATTCTTATGGTCGTGGTTCACTCTAACGAGGGTCGTCGATCTTTGAATCTGAAGATTTAATCTTCATCATTCAAACTTATAATGGTTTCTTGGGTGGAACACGTTGGAACTACATGTGGAACCACTTGGACTTGTAACGGGATTCCACATATTTTTGGCCCTGAATACCATGGTCTCAAACCTATTTGTATTAACCTCCTCACACCTTACTAGTACACAATAATCCTACACCATCTATCTGCACTCCCAATCAACGGTCAAATCTTAATCTTGTGGGTCCCTTTATATACTTCAACGATATCATTTAACATAGGATCATCGTCTATCCTATAGTGATCGATGATCAATCATTCTCCTCTATATAACACCTTTCCTAGCCATTCCAAATATGCCCCATGTGTCAAACTTGAGAACTTTAGACCTATTCAAAGAAATAAGAAACAATAAAAACACCAATGTGTGATTCCTACAATGTTGTGAGTTGTTGATAAAATAATGCCAATTCGATCTTATTCATCCACTCAATTACTCTACAAAATCACTTGTACATGCACCAATTTTCGATCATATTGATTATGAGGCTCTACGCATAATCCTTTAAACAAAACACACATATGGATCAATCCAAAATGTACATGAATTCAAATTCACAATTGTCTTTTTATTCAATATATATAAGGAAATAAGATTACACATGAAGCTCAGTTCCTTTTTGTTCTATGCACAGTTCCACACTTCCCACTCTGCCCTTATTCCACACACTCACACACCATATTCTAGTTTCATCTATCCAACCTTTAATACAACAGGGACCAAATCGATCGAATCCATAGAGATAGGATCAAATCCAAATAAAATTACACAAAGACTCTAATTAGCTTATAACAACCTGATTTTGATCTTGAGAGATGGGATAAAAACCAAACATAACTCATAACTTATCTAACTCTTCCACCTCCTATTACATTCATGTAAAAATTGTCTTCTTCTCGAACACCCTAGAATATTACAAAATAATTAAAAACAATTTCAATGAGGAAACCAACTTCCACTCAGAAAATTTTGAATACTTTAGAGGTTGAATAATAGATTGTTGTAGAAGATGCTTCTGCATCAAACTTCTGAGGAAGAAAAGACTTTTTCCTGGGCTTGTTGTAGTGGTTGTTCAATACTTGTACCATACTTAGATATTTCTATTGCTCTCATTGACATGGCATCTTCAAGTGGTTGTCCTTTCAAGTTGATCAAGTACTAAAATTACTCTTTAACCATTGTCTTATTTACTACCTTTTGGTCCAAAATATATTCAATATGCTTGTGTTGTGCTATAGGTGGTTGTTTCTCCTAATTTCCCAATTGATGGTATGAATGTTGTCACTATCAAGTGCATCTGTGAAATTATCTATTGGTTCCTTGAGAGGCTATAAATATGATATATTAAAGATTGGATAAATTCCAAGGTTACTTTCAAGTTCTATTTCATAAGCATTTGAGGAAAAGTTTGTCAACACTTTACATGGTCCAATCTTTTTAAGTTTTAATTTATTATATTCCCCCCTAGAAAACCTTTAGTTTTTAGGGTGTGCCATGACCAAGTCTCCAACTTGAAAATCAATATTCCTTCTCTTAAAATACTCCTTATGTTTATAATTTTTATTTCTATCTTGTATATGTTGCTTGACCATTTCCTACAATTCTTGCATGCTTACTAGAAAATCTTAACCATCAACACTTCTAATTTATTTTTTTCCTAGATTCCTTAACTCATAAATTCCTCTATGATGCATTCCATACAAAATATGAAATGGATGTAATCTTATGGTTCTATTAGGTGAATCATTATATGCAAACTCTTCTTGTGCAAGTACCTCATCCCACTGTTTAGGATGCTCACTTACTAGACATCACAAAATATTTCCCAATATTTTATTTACCACCTTTCTTTTCCCATCAGTTTGTGGGTGGTATGATGAAATAAAGTTTATATTGGTTCCTAAATTTTCCATAAATTTCTCCAAAAATTACCCACAAAGTTTGTGTCTGTGTCAGAAACAATACAATTTGGCAATCCATGCAACCTAACAACTTCTTTAAAGAAGAACTATGCAATGTGAGTTGCATAATTGGTCTTCTTACAAGCTATAAAGTGTGTCATTTTTAGAATCTATCAAAAACCACATAAATCGAATCAATGCCTTGCTCACTTCTTGACAATCCTAACAAAAAATCCATACTTACGTAGTCCCATGGTTAATCTAGTATTGGAAATGGCTGATACAATCCAATATTTTGTCTCCTTCCTTTTTCATACTGACAAATCATTCATCTTTCAACAAATTTCTTGACATCAATATACATTCTAGGCCATAAATAAAATGTACTTAGCTAAGAAAATGTTTTCTCCTATCCAAAATGTCAAGCTAATCCACCACTATGTTTTTCCTTCAATAGGTTTTTGTCGATTGAACATTTTGTAATTCATAATTTGTTTCCTTTAAATAATAAAGCTTCTTGAATCATGTAATCTAACCATGAATTTTTTTCTCTACTTACTGGATTTTCACAGACTGCCTAATAATCTTTAAAATCTACATCATCTTTATACATTTCTTTCACTTCAAAAAATCCTACAACATTTACTTGAAACTCTTGTAAAATCAAACCGACTATGCTCAATGTGTATTCTAACTTATTTGATTTTCCTCTTATGTTCTTAATTATAAAAGTGAAATTATGCAAAAACTCAATCCGTCTGACATGTCTCTGACTTAATTGTGTTAGGTTCCTAACATAATGCAAGGAATGATTATCAGTGTAAAGAATAAATTCCTTTTTAATGAGGTAATGCCTCCATTTCTTTAGCGCTTGAATAATTTCATAAAACACGTTGTCATATGAAGAATATTTCTTCTTTTCTTCATTTGATTTCTCACTAAAATAATCAATCGGTTATTTTCCTCACTTAGAAAAATTCCTATTGAAATCCCACTTGCATCATATTCAACTCAAAAGATTTTATTAAAATATGTGAGTGTTAAAATTGTTGTTCTATTATCTTCTTATTTAACAATTTAAAACTTTTATCGGCTACTTCTTTCCATTTAATGGTTGTTTGGTTCCTTTAATTCTTTCTATAACTAGAGCACATATTCCACTAAAATTCCTCATGAATTTTATATAAAATATTTCCAAGACATGAAAACTTCTTACCTCAAAATAATTCTTTGGAGTAGGCCAATTTATTATAGCCTTTACCTTTGCTAGGTCCCTCTTCAATCCTTCTTTAGAAAGAATTATTTTATTTTTCAAATCCAACTTTGAAGAGGGACCTGGCAAAGAATTATTCTATTTTGTTCTACAATCAATATAGAGAATAACAGTTGGGACACCTTAGCATGGTTTTAGATAAACTAAAACAAGAGAATCTACTCATCAGTTTGAAAATATGTGGATTTGTGAATACATAATTGGTTTTATTTTTCAAATCCAACTTTTCAACCATATATGTAGACACCTAATTATCAGTAATTCCACTATCATTAATGAATTACAACATTTACCTTTTCTTTTACAAAAAGTTCTAAATAGTTTCTTCCTCTATGTAGGTTGCTTAATCTCTTTATGTGGTTTCAATAGTATTCTCATCATCATGAAAGACTCTACAATTTCTGGTGCATTCTCATGTACAAATGACTCGACACATTCTTCTTCTTCTTGAACAACATTTGCACTTCCTCTACTAGTGGAAGAATTTTTTGTACATTCATACAATCTATGCCTAAACTAATTGTATCTAAAACATCTTATAGAATATCTCCTACCTCTTTGATCAGATCTTCTCCCTTCGAAATCACCACCTCTTGGTGATTTTTCTTCCTGATGTGAGTTGTTGGCTTCTACCATTGGAGCTAAATATATCCCTCTGCTACATTATTGTCCTCTACCTGTTACTGAAATATAGTCCCTCCTTCTTTGATTATTCTTTCTTGCTAGTTTTTCTTCTTCCTTAAGAGAAAATGAACATGCTTCTTAAATAGTGTTCGGTGATAAAATGTCAATTTCATATTGGATATAATATCTTAATCGATTAAGTTATCTAGAAACTTTCTCAAGATTCTCTTCTATATGACCAACTCTTATATTCAATTTATAAAACTCTTTAGTGTATTCTTTAAATGACTTAACTTTTTTATTTAAGTTGTATATTTTTCTAAAATGATTAATTTGATAGTCGCAGGGAATTAATTCACCTTTCAATTTTTCTACCATTCTATCCCAACTCTTTATTATTGTATTTCCTTTGTTCTTCCTCTCATATTGTACTCCATAACACAAGAGTAATGTGTTACCTTTCATCCTTATCCCAAAACAATTGACCTTTTTCTCATCATGTACATTTTCATATTCAAAGTGTTTTTCCAAAGTACTAATCCAATCTATGAATTCATCTACATTCAGTTTTCCTTCATACAATGGCACCTCCATTCTTGGTATAGAGCTAACTCACATGATAGGTCCAATTATTTTTTCTTCAATAATTTCTTCTTCAGGATGTACTCCCTCTTTATCTTCTTCACTGACTTCTCCCAGGTCATCATCTCTTCATTGAAAAAATTCCATTTCCTCCGATTTTGCTTTAAGATTTCTTATTTCTTCAATTACATATTCATTTGCAACATGTCTTCCTTGAACTAGACATATTCCTCCTCATATTCTAAAGGACATCTTAAATTATCCTTTCATATATGTTGTACACACTGATACCAAACTAACGACCAATATGCATACTATTTATCTATCTTAGAACTCCAATAGTTTTGTAGAATTTGTTATTCGAACATAATTTCAAAATTATAATGTTACCTTCTGCATGTGCCAAGGCTCTTTCCTTTTTCATGTGACCATATGATGGAACCACTGGCTTAAGGATAGATGTGAACACTTAATCTGGGCCATTGATATGGATTGTGGGACTTTTCTGTATCATTGATTCTCCTCAATAAAAATTGTTTTCCACTATCGCACCTCAGGTCATCTTGAAATATCTTAGTGTTGAGACCTTGAGATGTTTTATAAACTCCAAAAAATTAAAAAACTCAATGGTCACAGTCCACTACAATGAGGGCTCTCGATCTTCGAATATGAAGATTTAATATCTGGCGTCCGATCTTATAATGGTTTTTTGTGTTGGCCATGTTGGAATTGTGTGTGGAACCACATGGACATGTAAAGGGATTCCATGTATTTCGTGCCCTGTACCTTGCGTTCCCATACCTCCTTTTTTTGACCTCCTCACACCTTCTTCGTCCATGATAATCCTACACCGTCGATCTACACTCCTGATCAATTGTCAAATCTTAAGCTTGTGGGTCCCCTTTCATACTTTGATGATATAATTTAACACAGGATCACCGTTGATCCTTTCATAATCTATGGTAAATCATTCTCCTCCATATAATTCATTTTCTATCCATTCCAAATATGCTAGGTGCATTGGACTTAAGAAATTTGGACCTACTCAAAGAAATGAACAACAATGAAAATGCCGGTGAAAGATGCCCACAATGTTGTGAGTTATCGATCAATTTTTCTTGGCTCAATCTTGTCTGTCCACCCAATTACTCTGCAAAATGACTTTTACGTGCACCAATTTTTTATTGGATCATTTATGTGGCTCTAGAAATAATCCTTCAAACACAAAAAACATATGGCCCAGTCCAAAATGTACAGGAATTCAAATTCACAATTGTCTTTTTATTCAATTGATCGAAGGAAATGATATTACACAGGAAGCTCAGTTCCTTTGGTATCTCTGCACTCATCCATACTTCTGACTCTACACGTATTCCACACACTCGCACACCATATTCTAGTCTTGTCTATTCAAACTTTAATACAATAGGGACTAGATAGATCCAATCCACAAAGATAAGATCGAATCTGAATAAAATTACACAAAGACTCTAATTACCTTATAACAACTTGACTCTGATTCTGAAAGATAGGATTATCCGAACACAACTCCCGATTTATCTAATTCTTCCACCTCCTATGATATTCGTGGAAAAATTTCTTCTTGAACACCCTAGACTATTACAAATTAATTAAAGACAATTACAATGAGGAAACCAATTTCCTATAAGAAAGTTCTTAAGACTTTAGAGTTCAAATACTAGATTGTTATAGAAGATGCTACTGCATTAAGTGTTGAGTTTCATAAAGTTAATGAATTATATAATTCATTTTGTTTAATTCAAACTTAATGATTATAATGTAAATAAAAGAATCAATGTATGTTTTTCATACATCCTTTTGATAAATCAAAACATATTAAACTATAAAAGGTAAAATGTTTGTACCATATCGTTATGGTACGTCTACACCATACCATTATGGAAAATAAACACAAAATACAAAAACAATATGGTACAACCCAATAATCCAATTATTGTTATGGAAAATAAACACAGAAGACTAGTACAACCAAATAATGAAATTCAGTAATATATGGTTCCACTCAGTAATCTGATTCAAAAAACATAGTTCCACCTAGTAAACAAAGAGTTAAAAATGCATTTTTGTGGGTGTACATAAATCGAATGTTTGTGAATCAACAAAGAAAGGCATCATTTCCTTATTGGCAGTGCACTTCTTTGTGGACTCATATCTCCTTGTTTTGGGTTCATTCTCCCCTACAACAACTATAGTTCCCATTTCCACTCAATAATTTTAACCACTTCTTTTTGTGTCATGTTTGAGGGAAATTTGTCTAGAAGAAGTGGAGGTTGCATTTCATAACGGGAACATACAATGAATAACTTGACCATCGCTAACCAGATCACAAAAGTAAATAACATGAGCATACAAGTAAATAACTTGAGTGTCATAAAAGTAAATAACCTCATAATGTCATTAGAATGAAATACACTTTATAACCTATGAGCTACATAAAGTTAATAACCCAACCCTACTTCGTATTTGAAAATCCCACTAACTAAACTTTTTAACCTATTAGGTAAATGTCAAACAATAAACCAACTTCATAAAAATAAATACATGTATTTATAAATGAAAGAAAGTTAATATCGAAAATCTAATGTGTTGATGTAGAGGAGAAGATGAGAATATGCCAGCACCTATGATCCCTCTCTACCATATCAATATTTCTAATTAAAAGATACATTATCTTTACATTCTTCAATACTCCAGTGTCTATAAATGTAAATCGATTATTCTAACAATTTTCATAGAAACTATGTCTTTCAACATAAATATATGGATAACTAGCCACAATCACTTTATAAAATTGGTTGATATATGCCGATCAATGTCATTTTTCACCTTTCCAAACTAATGACATCGATCAACATATATCAACCGCTTTTATAAAGTGGTTGTTGCTAGTTGACAACCGACATGCCTTAGGACGGCCATTAATATATTACATTAATTATTAATGTATTATATTAATATAATACATCAATTATTAATGTATTATGTTAATGTATTTAATGAAATACATATATGTATTACTTTTATAAAGTGGTTTCTTATAATATGTTATATTAATGCATATTATTTTAATACATAGCTGTATTACATTAACTATTAATGTATTAATGTAATAAATAATAATAATGTATAAATGTGATATATAAATTAGAGTATTAATTTATATTAGTGTAAAATGTAATTTATTAATCAAAATTAATAGATTAATAATTTAATTAATTAATTAATAGATTATTAATTAACATATTACTAAAGTATTAATACACAAATAAAATAATGTATTAATAATACATTAAATACATAAATAAATACATTAACACATTAAATACATTGATAAATACTTCATTATTAAAATATTAATACATTAATAAAGTTTTAATACACTCATAAAGTAGTAATAAATTGATCTTAATGTATTTAATAATAGTTTATTACATTAATGTAATGTAAAAAATAAAAATAAAGTACTAATACACTAATGTATAATATAATATATTAAACTATTAATATGTTAAATTATATTTTAGGAGTTGTTACATTAATAATATAACATTAATGTAACAACTCCTAAAATAAACTCGAATTTTACCAACTAAAAAAAATTAATTTATTTTGTTTTGTTTTTCCCAGATCTGGTGTAATTTGTTTGATAAATCTATACCAAATGTACTCTTAAATCAATAGCAATTATGTTGTTTCTACATGAGAAACTGTCATTTGCAAGGGTAACTACCCTTACGACTAACTATTCATACAATCTATTAGTTTCAAGAATACGTAAGGTAACTTACAATAGGTGATATTTAAATTAGGAAGTGTTAACAATAATAGAAAACTTGATGTTTAGTCTTGGCTATTTGGGTCTTTAATCTAAGGTCGTAATATTAATACGTTAAGCACTCAAGTATGCTCTTTATAGTTCTATGGTACTCTTAGTGGTCCTACTAAACCAAAGGTACTTCGTACTCAAACACATATCACCTCGAGGAAATACATATTATTAAGTTATAATTAAAGATTAGTCTGCGATCCACCGAACTAGTATTAAGTATAGTGTCTCCTCGAGATATCACCTATTCTTGTGGCTCGAGGAATAGTTTCGAACTATCCTATCTTTCTGAACCGGTCTGCCTTCAGATTATTCCGACGCTCATCGAGATTTTCGGGCATTATTATTTGTTGTTTGTTTCCATGCCTCAACGAGGTCGGCCTCCTATGGCTAAACCCTACTAATATTTTATATTACTAGATATTCTTTGGGTTATGTCATCCTCGAACTCATACAAGGTTTTTGGATTGGAACGAATTTTACTTCCTCGAAAGGATTCCATTGAGGAAGGTAATAGGTTCTTGTAGTGTGCATCTTTTAATTTCTGAATACGCCTTTATATCGATTATGGTAGTGTTGCTTTCATTTTAATTATTTGTTATCATATGGTGCTTCTTCATAGATGTAAGAGTTTGTCGGGCGTCTGTAAAACTTTGGTTCTTTGTAATTTGCAAGAGTACCCTTCAGTTTGGGCGAGGGGTTTTAACTTGGGTGATTTCACGGCTTTAAAGAAAAGTTGCTATTTTGTTTTTCCTGGCATTTTCATTACTTTGATGAAATATCAGTCGGGGTTTTATTTGTCTATTTATCTCTACGTATATGGACAAGATTTTATAGCCAGATAAAGAGATTCCGACTATTATTTAAGTAATAACCCCAGTAGGTTTTTTCTGTGAATACTTCGTTTATGTATATGGTAGTTTGAGTTATTCTAATGATGGGCCCTTGGTTTACCTATGGAGGGTACCCATCAGGTTTCATAGTTGTTTTAACCATATTCATTGGGGTGGAAAGTTATTGTTATCTTTTCCATCAGAAAATTTATCAAATAACTTCTTGTTTTTCGTCTTTGTGCTTAGTTAGTAGTTCTTGGGTTTTTAAACTAGCTATGTTATTACTAACCGAAGTTTACATGGCACTTAGGAAATTGTGTCTCCATCACAATTGTATTTGTTTATTAATAACGAGACCTACTCGAAAGCATATGCCAATGGTAAACCCTTATTAGTCCCTGCCGTAGGCGTAGAGGAACTATAGTAATCGATAAATCGTTGACTGCATATTACTTTGTCCTTTGAACTGAAATATTTGCACAATACCTATTGTTGGAGCTATGGAAATAAAAACATATATTTTTATATAATAAAAAGTAACATATATGTACTGATCTGATTGGATAAGAGATTGGAGGTCTTATTGTTGGCTTCGCTATTCCCAATGTTATATATGTTGGCATATCCAAAGTATTTGATCGTATATGGTCTTTTTTGAATCATATATTTTGTTATGCATTCGTCGATGGTGGATTAATGCTACCATTAATTCAAATATTTGGTTTAGCATTTTATGCTAGCTAAATTTATGGCAATGTTAGATATGGTGGCGTATCCAAAGTTTGGCTTTCCAAAACATTATGTAGTGTTCGAAGTATTGTTACAAAAAATATAATTTTTCTTTTTGGGATACATCAAAGTCCTGCCACACTGAATTTTTTTCTTAAATGTTTACAGTGCATTTCTAACAGACTTAAATGTTTACCTAATAGGCTTGGTAGTGTTGAATGGTTACTTAACAGGCTTGTTACAAGAGATTTTGTTCTCTTTTTTAAATTTTTATGCTCCAACAGCGTTGTTGGTTCGGTGGTCCATGCTTTCTTTTTGAATGCCATTGATTTCTTAGTTGCATGTTGTCGTTGTTCTTACTTGCCTGTTCGTGTTATTGTTGTTTGGACGTTTGGGTTTCTGCAATCGCGATTGGAACAACATCGTTCCTGGGGAGGGTGGTTGCTACTTGCTTCTTTCTTCGTTGTATGTTGTTTATTGTTGCTTGATTCAACTTTGCAGGGTATCGGTCCTGCGCCTGTAGTTGGGCCTTTTAGTGCTTCTTAGTTGGGTTCTTGTTTGGTGCTTGTTCTTGTTTGGCCAGGGTTTGCAAATGTTGGGATGCTACATCTGCAGTTGGATCTTTGGTCACATTTTTTTTTGCACTGCAGTTTGCATAGAATACTATTAAAATAAAATAATAGACTAAAGAATTGCAAGCAGTGTAAATTGCATCTGTTACGCGTTGAATCAAAGTTTGTTGGCCTCAAAATATATTTCATGGTTGCCGATGCTTTTTACATGGATTCTGTGTTACTATGGTTTTATAGTTATGACAATGGATTTTGCTGTGTGGGAGATATAGTTGTTCTCTCCCTTTTACTTGCATGTTGTAAACTATGTTTGACTCTAGTTTTTCGCGTTTATGTGGTCATTATGAGTGACTGTCATTCAGTTGCATAGTTGGCCACTTTTGTGGACACGGCTTCACGAATAGGTTGTATCGGACTATGATAGGTCGTGTTCGGTGTATACATTATCTTTCCCGAATTAGTTTTCTTTAAAAGAATCCCGGGAAGAAGAGAATGCAATTTATGAAATTATAGGTTTCCTGGATGGCGGAGCTATCATCCCATACTTAGCCAATTTTTGCATCACGGGTTGATGGGGTAAGCAGCTAAAAATTGACAATCGAAGAGTTCTGCGATATACAAATTGACAATCAGTCAGCAGCGAGATTTTCACGATCATTCTGACCGACTGCAGTTGGGTTCCATACTTAGCCAGTATTATGGACGTGACTTCGTGGATAGGTTGTATCGAACTATGGTGTATACATTAGCATTTTCGAATTAGTTTTCTTTAACAGTAGGGCTCATGGACATAAAACATTGAAATTTATCAAATTACAGGTTTCATGAACAACATAGATTAAACATAGGAAATATGTAATTTTATAGAGTAGATATATACAGCCTGCATGGAGTCGTCATCCCATAATCAGTTTTTGCATTGCATGTTATCAGGGTAGGCGGCTGAAAATTGACAATCAGAGACTTCGGCAATATAGAAATTGACAAATGGACTTGTGGACTATATGAATTTGAAGGTCGTCATGTCCAAAAAAGTTAACATTGTCGAAATAGTTTACTTTACGTGTGTTTTACATACCCTGGTGGACAAAAAACACACAAAAAAAATAGTGAGCATTTTTTGGATCATGGGTTCTTGGGATGTCGGGCACTAGGTTCGGTCCCTATTGTTCTGTGTCGTACAAATAGCATGGACAGTTTTGTGATATACAAAATGAAAATCGGGCTTGCGCACTATTTGAATTTTAAGGGCTCCTGTAAAACAACTTTCATTCTCGAATTACTTTTCTTTGCGTATGTTTTACATATGCTCGTGAACAAAAACATAACAATAGTAGTAACGTGTGTTACATAGGGCTCCATCCCCACTACCTTATGCGCTTCCCAATACACATTAAATATGCTTTGAAAAGTTAGAACCGAGCAGACAGGTTCGAAAAGATGGGCTTTAATAACTGGAAAGCTCGAGGACATCTCCAATTAAAATGAATAGACAAGCAAATATTATGGG
>ML812616.1:156224-180228 GCA_009831015.1 Picea engelmannii
GATCATGCAACAAAATACTTTCTTCATTTTGTATGGTAGATTGTTGTAGGATTTATACTTAGGATCTGCTTGTTTAATTGGTTAAGTATACTGATTGTCTAGATTGTTGACTAAAATTTTTATAGCCTAGCTCAATGATTGATTGACTCCCATGGAATTTTTTTCCCCGCATGTCTTGACCACCCTGTGGTGTATTGATTGTGACCATTGTGGTTGTTTTCCCTTCGTCCCTAGCTCATCATTCCTCACCTGAGCAATTGGCTAGGAGCCTGATCTACAGTCGTCACTTCGATGTTAATAGACCTATGGATCTCAACGCCCTTCTTTTTTGTGTGAGGATGATGAGCGAAGGACAAACCTATTAGTCATCTACCTCCATTGTTGTCCTTGGCTGATTGGATCCTTTCGGTTCTCTTACTGTTGTCTGCATTTTGTATTGGTATTCTCGCAATGGAAAAATGAATTGATTCTTGTTTGCATTTTTTATTGGTATTCTGGCAATGGAAAAATGAATTGATTCATGTCTTCATTTTGTATTGGTATTCTGGCAATGGAAAAACAAATTGATTCTTGTCTGCATTTTTGTATTGGTATTCTGGCAATGGAAAAATGAATTGATTCATGTCTACATTTTTTATTGGTATTCTGGCAATGGAAAAATGGATTGATTCATGTCTGTGTTTTGTATTGGTATCCAGGAAATGGAAAAATGTTTTTTCTTTTAAAATTTGCCAGAGATTACCGTCTAAAATGCCCACGTTTTTTGTTTCAAATGAGACAGAGATTGTCATTTTAAATGCCCATTTTTTTTATTTCAAATGAGATCGAGATTGTTGTTTAAAATTGCCCACGTTTTTTCTTTCATATGATACTGAGTTCACTATTTTTAATGCCCATGTTTTTTCTTTCAAATGAGACAGAGATTTCCCTTTAAAATTGCCCACGTTTTTGCTTTCAGATGAGACTAAGTTTATTGTTTTAAATGCCTACATTTTTTCTTTCAAATGAGACTGAGTTTGTTGTTTTAAAGGCCCATGTTTTTGCTTTCAAATGAGACTAAGATTGCCTTTTTAAATGCACATGTTTTTCCTTTCAAATGGTGGACTGAGTTGATGTTAAATGCCCATGAAATTTCCATTAAATTCTAGCCTGTGCTTGCTGAGGTATGGCACAACGATTCACCATTAACTGTGACTACGTCTTTCTGCTGGTGTGACCACATTTTTGCCCATTTAAATGGTTGACTGCGATTGTTGGATTGGACACTATTTTTCCTTAAATGTTGCATGTGTTTTACTGTTAATTGCCATGTTAATTGCAATATTAAATGCTATATTATTGCAAGGATAATTTGCTACAGTGAGTTAATGGACAACAGATTCCTTCTTAATGATATATTAATTATGTTGTTACGGTTATATTTATTGCCTTGTTACTGTTATATTGATTGTTACTATTACATTAATTGCCTTGTTAATGATTTACTAATGGTTATGTTAATTAAAACGTTAATCACATTGTCATTGCTATATTACTTGTTATGATAACAGTTATGTAAATCACCTTGTTACTGTTGAATTAACAGTCATGTTAATTGTTACGTCAATTGCCTTGTTTTGCTATAATAATTGTCATGTAACTGCAATGTTGTTGCCTTGTTAGATTACTAAAACGACATTAATAGTTGGCAGCTTCCTTCTCAATATTAATGATAGCTAGTATTGTTAGTTTGGTTGATATAGTAGTCTACATGTTGAGATTAATTGATCATAATTGTTTTAATGGAATCATTCTACTTTAAGATTGTAAATGTTGTTATTTAAGTTAATGTCTAGTAGGATGGAGAATTTGGATTAACATAGACTTGACTGATTAGGTTTTGTTAAAGATTAAAATTTGATTGGTAAGTAAAGAATGGATTGCAAATTTTAGACTCGTTGGATTGAATTTTAATTAAGGATAGAGGGAATTTATAATTATGGTTTTAGTATTGAACACTTAGATTTGCAAAATTAATTGTATTAACATTTATTTAGCATATGCATTATTGTCTAATTGTAACTTGACGTGCCCTGTTAGAATGGAACCCTTGTTAAAATTGAATGTAATCATAAACCGGTTAGATGGGGTAATTGGTGGGGGTGGAGACGATGTCATGTGGGCTAGCGTCACCCCTTGTCTTCGTCCTCTTGTGTCTCATCAACCTTTGTGTAGGGTAGGTATAGTCTCCCAGTTAGTATTCGGTTCCTAACGCGTTGGAGTTTTCTTGAGTCTTGGTCCCTTTTGTTTTGCACCAGGGTTATTGATGCCCCTCTCATCTAGGGATGACATGGTCCCTAATGAGGGGATCATGGCATGCCCTATGGGTTAGCGAAAAATGATAGCTTGGTCGGTGTCGGTGCCTACCATGTGAGTGTGGCTGAGCATCATATGTTTACTTGGGTACATGCATTGGTTCACTCACCTTGAGGTTCTAGTCTTGTTCRTCAACGTTGTTATGTCGGGAAGGGGAAGTGGTCCCTTAGCTTGTAGGCGTGTCTTGTTTCATCGGGCAGTTAGTCATTACCTCTAGTTATTCTGTGTCTATTTTTCATGGTTTCCCTTGTGCTTGTGTTGTGTCRTAGTTGCATTTTKCTTGGGTTACATGCTTCTATTCATCGTCTGTGGTGTGGTCAAACTTTTGTTGTCATTGTCTTCTTGCCCCTTAAGTCTTAAAAACAAAAAAACAAAAATTGGCTTCGCCCGTAGCTGTAATAGTGGGGTTGTTACAAATACCCAGATGGTGTGAAGGGAAATAGATTCATTCATCCCTCTACATACCAGATCATCATTAAGTGCAGTTTCCAATTCGAGGAAAGTATCTTGCATGCACCTCAGGAGTCGCATGAAGAAACTTTTGTTCTTCCACCTGTAAAAGATGATGAGCATGCACATGGTGACTCTTCTTCAGATGAGAGTTTTGATTCATAGGATTCATATGATTCGAATACTGAGTTAGTACAAATAGATGTATATTCAGTGCATGTAGATGAAGATGCAGAACTAGATTTGAGGCCCAAGTGATTCAAGACTACTCTTTAGGATGCAAGAGATCTTGTTGGGGATTTAAATAATACTAGGAGGACTCAATATTATTTCTAGGAGCCTCCTCTTACACTCACAACCAATGAACTGATGCCACCTAGACATATTTTGTGTGTTTAATCTTTAGATACATAGTCCTATGGCGAGACTATTGAAAATATTCCATGCATGAGGAGTAAAACTACCTCCTCAAGAACTAGACATAGGATCTGATTCCCCTTCCTTCAAGAAGGAAAATTTTCAGGTGCAGATGGGTCTACATGACCAAGAACGCAGCAGATGGACAAGTTAAAATATACAAAGTGAGGCTAGTCTCCAAATGATTTCAGTAGGCACACAACATTTATTATGAAGAAACCTTTTCTCTAGTACCAAATATGGATTCCATACGCTTGGAACTTTCCATTGTGGTAGCCAAGGGATGGAATTCCCTCAAATGGACGTGAAGAATGCATTTCTTCATGGAGATATCTCTGCAGATATCTATATGGATCACCCCCAAGGCTTCATATAGGATTCATCTTTTGTTTGTCAACTAAAGAAGTCTCTTTATGCAATCAAGAATGCCCCAAGGGCATGGTATTCCAAGATGGACTCCTACCTATTGTCACAAAAATTTGTATGTTTTAATTCATATCCAAACATTTACATGTTCAAGACGATTGATTCACTTCTACTCGTATTTTTGTATGTTGATGATTTGTTGATCATTGCTTGCTCGACTTCATTGATTGTTGCAGTCAAGAGGATTCTGCATGAAAGGTTCTTGATGACGAACATGGGTCCACTACATTTCTTCCTTGGTCTCAAGATCACTTAGGATGTATCAAGAATCAAACTTTCTTAGGACAAGTATGCTCGATATATCCTTGAGAGATACCACATGAAAGACTTCAAGTCTTACCCAACTCCTTTACTATTAGGATTCAGACTTGAGGATGGATGAGAAACTCCACTAGTGGAAAACACACTATACAAACAACTAGTTGGGAGCTATTTGTATCTCACACACTCTAGACCAGACCTCTCCTATGCAGTTGGAGTAGTCTCTTATTTCATGCAAGAGATGCATTAGCTACATTAGAAGGCTACAAATTGTATCCTTTGATACACACATGGCACCATCACCTTTAGGATTCATTATGCAATAGAATATGCATTGGACCTCATTGATTTCATTGATTCTAACTGGGTTGTCGATAACATTTATGGAAATTCCACAACTTGTTACTCACTCAGTCTAGGTCTTGAGTCCATCTATTGGTCGAGAAGGAAGAAAACTACTATTTCTCTATCTTTAGCCGAGGAATAGTACATAGGGGTAGTTAACATAACCATTCAGGATACGTGTCGACAACATTTTCTCACTAAGTTGGGCATTCAATTTCACCATACGATCGTCATCTGGTGTGAAAACTAGATCACTCTGAAGTTCTGTCAAGATCTAGTTCAGAGGAAACAGATGAAGCACATCGATATCCACATGCATGACATATGACACTTAGTGCATGAGGGGATCATCGACCTGCATTTTTTTACTTCAACAGAACAAACTACATACATCTTCACCAAGAACTTCACTGAGAAGAAGTTACATTCTATGCACAGTCATATTAGAGTGAAGGAGATTGTTTCCTATCAACTGTTAGTTTGTTTTGTATACATTGTACCTTGAGAGGGTTTTTTTCCCATGAATTTTTCCCTCTTTCCTCATTTATTTTAGTGTTTATTTTGTTTTCGAGCACCTAACATGGCCTTGTTGCCGAGAACCATTCTTTTATTTTCAACATAGTGATGTTCAAGGGGGGTGTTGGAGATACTTCACACACACCTAGGATTTATTTTTCCTAAGGTTTTATCTATGTTAAGTAGTCATTATCTAGTGTCCTACATTTTATTGAGAATATTTGTTTTCCTACATTCTAGGGGAGTATTCTCTTGAGTTCACACTTTAGTTGGATCAGTTGAGTGGATTCTTGATGCCAAATTTGTTCCATCACCATGCAACATTGGGATCATCAATCCTAATATGCATTGTCCTTGGGATTATCACCAGAGTGGCACATTACTCATGTTTTTAGTCAATAAACTAAGGACTGAGAGGCTAGTTAACTTAGACTAGGTGGCAGTTAACTCCTGTAATTGTCAGTGTGTGCCCATATCACTCTAGACCACCACTATGGTTATTCTCTTCTAGTGCACATTAGTTGAGTTATACAAAGTATATCATGTGTAAATTATCATTCATTCATTCAATTAATACAATTCTTTGATTCTCTATCTCTAGTTTCTGACTTTATTCATTTTTCTACAAACTGTTTATGTCCTTTGCTAGATAGATCTTATATGTGCAGGTTCATCCACATTTACATATCTTTCAAAATTATTTTATTATACAAATACATTATCTATCTATCTATCTATCTATCTATCTATATATATATATTTATATTTGTGTGTGTGAGTGTGTGAGTGTAACATATTAACTTATCTATATGATGGTGATAATGCTTAATCTCTAGTGAGATGGAATATAATTTAATATTTTTAAAAAGGTAAGGGATTACTTAGTTCTCTTTAGAATTGTAGTTATGTGCTAGAAAAACATTAAAAGAAGTGTTCCAATATCACCATAATTTTGTCAAGTTAGAAGGTTAAGAAGGTTGATATTCTAATAGATCCCTCTCTCTCTCTTCCAAAGATTACATTCTTTCATCTCACTTAGTGTCACAAAGATGAAAAAAATGATAAGATCTTTCATCCCATGGCATTTTGGGAACACTTTTATTATGGAGCTAGTGAGAATTTATTCTTATTTTAACAATGTTTATTTTTTTCTTTACACTAGTCAAAACAAACACATTTTTTTTTTATCTAAAATAGGCTTAATCGCATCCTTATAATATCTTATTTTGATTTCTTCTTTTATTCCCCCTTGTTTTGACTAGAGTTTGAAACAATTTTGAGAAATTTCTTTTTATCCATTTTATTGTAATTGGTCATAGTAGTATTTATTTATATATAATTAATATGATATATATAAATAATGTATACAATTAATATAATATATATAATTAATATTAAAAAGAAAATATATTAATACATTAGAATTTATGGTAGTTTATAAATATTAAAGTAACAAGGAGATATTAAAATTTTCTAAGAAGGATTGCATGGAAACGTATTCCTTGCGGAGTTAGTTGGGAAATATATGTTGAACAATGAAACTTGATATAACTAAATGCAGAGGTAATGAATAGTTTTTGTTAATATAATAATTAAATAGTACATATAATAAAGAAGAAAATAATTATTGTTTATGCAAAAGGTCAATGGTAAGAGTAAAGAAAAAGAAAGTAAAAACATTTAGTATTGTTCATTAAAAAATATTTAGCATAAGACTTTGTAAAAAAGAAAGAAAAAATGAAAAGTATTCAATGTGGAGTAAATCTTAGTAAATAAATGAAATGTTGAATGGGGAGGTTAACATATGCCAGAAGAAAATAAGTGAAATGTTCGATGAGAAGGCTAATATATGTGGGAAGGTAAATTGTTCAGTGTGAAGTAAATATTAGTGAATTTTTAATGTCAAGTAAAACTTAGTAATTAAATAATAAATGTTCAATGTAAAGTAAAACATACTAAGTAAATAAATGAAATGTCCAATGGGAAGGTTAACATATGCTAGAAGGTAAATTGTTCAGTCTGTAGTAAAGCTTAGTAAATTTTTAATGTCTAGTAAAACTTAGTAATTAAATAGTAAATGTTCAATGTGGAGTAAAACTTAGTAAGTAAATAAGTGAAATGTTCAATGGACGGTTAGCATATGGGTGAAGCAATGTAAAGAAGTGAAGTGTTTGATGGGGACTTTAACGTATGCCTAAAGCAATGTAAATTGATTGGAATTTAGGATGGGTATGGATAAATTCAAAGTGTCTATGTGTTAGAATTGCAAGAAGCAAAGTGGGTAGAGTTTGCAGCAAAAGATATGGCATTTATCTTATTTAAGAAGCAATGTAAAGCACCCGGAAGCTAGGATGTGCATGAGCCAATCCAAATCGTTGGCACCTTATAATTGCAGGAAAACCATCTTACATATATCATTTACTAAATTAAAATGTGTTATATACTTATACTTGAAATTTGTAGTTTTCAAATTTATTGTACAAGATAATAACCTTGTTTTTGTATATATTTAAAAATATTTAATTTAACAATGAAACCTTTTACATTTTTGTCTACATCTCTCCTAGAAGTTGATAGTAGCAATTTAAAAAGTTGGAACAAGTTTGAAATACAAGTTGCAAAGTTTAATATAGGAAATAGTTGATTGAGTTGAATCCTTGGATTTGCATTTGATGTATACTTTAGTCATTGAGTATGCATTTGAGAAATCAAATTAAGATCATGGAATCTTTATTGCAAGATGCAATAACATGAAACAAGAGCTTCAAAAACAAATGCTAGAATAATTAAATCTTTGGTTTGACTACTTGTATTGTGTGGAAGTAAATGTGTGTGAACATAAAGGATGGTCATGAAATTATGGAAGCTTACACATAAAAGTCAGTGAAACGTGTGTGGAGGATAGCATGTGTGAGAAGTAAATGAGGTAAATTTCTATGCCGATAATATCATATTTAGCATTTGACTATGAAAAAAAAAAGTAGAAACATGTAGCATAAAACTTTGTAAAAAGGAGTATACAGATGTGAGGAATAACAAGAATAAATTTAAAGTGTGTGGATGATAGGATGTGGGGGGGGGCGGATGTAAAGTGTGCACATGTTAAGTTACATAGGAAAAAAAAAATTAAACAAAAAGAATGGAGCATTAAATAAAAGACATATAATAAAGAAACAAAGATATATAGAAATGGGTATAATATTTTCACATACCAGAAAACAAATAAGACTGCCAAATTACCAAGTGAACAAAGGTAAAGAAGAGGAAAATCAATTGTGATGGATGGTTGAGAAGAATTTTTTTGTTGATTTTTTTTTAACTGGTTGAATATCAAATTGAAAAAATATATTAAGATATATTCATAGCAACATGGAAAATCATGGCGACGGGAATAAAAGTTTGGAAAATAAATCATAGAATAACTAAATGTTTGCATTAGGTCTTTGTTTTGTGTTGAAGTGAATATGTGTAGAGAAATAGGGAAATCACGAAGTTGTGGAAGGATCACACACAAAATCCAACAAAATGAAGTGTGAGGAGGTCAAGATGTGTGACAAGCAAATGGATCTTAGTTTTCCACACAAGACATAGAATTTAACATAGAACTATCTAAAAACAAGTAAAAACATCTAGTATAAAACTTTGTGAAATATATGAATGGATGCAGGTGCATAGAGACAATTCAAAGTGTACCGAGATCAGGATGTACCAAAAGAAATTTAAAGTGCATGTAGGCTAGAATTGTGTGAAAAAATATAAAGTGTGCACAAATTAGGATTTGGAGAAGGAAAATGTGATAGAGTTCCATGTAAAACATATTTTCTTATGCATACGCTTGAAATTGAGTGTAGCATATCAAAACATGGTTATTGGTATCAATTTGTTTTTTCCAAAGTTTAGAAAAGACAATATGCAGATGACCGAAGACATGAAACAAAGTGCAAAGGAAGAGGATTTGATGTAGGAGTATCTACGACGTCACGAAACGAGCAGCGTGGGGATAAAGAGATACAGCTGGACAGTGCCAGCACATACATTTTTGAATTACTTTGAATATTGTTACACCGCCATTTAAATGAAGGAATTCAAAGCTGAGCGCACTTGTATTATGTTATAGATAGGAAGGCATTTAATAGTTTTAATGTTGTTAGATAGGAATTAGTTGTAGATTAGACAGTTTTACTTCTGGGAGGGAAAACGAATATAGGCACCCTCCTTTGTATAATTTAGATTATTCAGTATTAGCATTCAAGAAGCAAAAGGGGAGCAACTCAGAGAGCTGGTGAAGAATCCCCATGTACAGATATTGAATTAATAGAAAAGCTTTGATTCAATTTCATGGCTGTGATTATTCTCTGTGTGTTGTTGATATTATGCTGTTGCATATTTGCTTCTTGTTTTTCCTATTGTCTATATGCTACATATGTGATTGCATGGCAAGTTCGAAATCTGAGGGAATGAGAGAATGAGTTTCAATATTTTCTCTGTTTAAGCTAGGAGATTCCTGCATGGAGTGCAGTAGAATACCTCCTCATAGAGTGCGTTGAGGAAGTTGGAGAGTTAAACCCTCATCTTTGTTTGCTCAGAAGTCGTGCTGAGTTATTCAAACCGTGCAGGTGAAGTGCAGGTTGAGTTGAAGTCTCAGAGGCAAGCCTGGGAAGAGAAGAACAGGAGGGTCGTGGTCAAAATTCCATGAACATGTTTATTTTCTGGGTGTTGTTGGCATTGTGCCTTTGCATATTTGTTTCCCGTTACTTACTTCTTTCATATGCCGCGTATGTGATTTTATGGAAGAATTGAATTTAGAGTGGTTCTGAGTAGGAAGTTGGTGAAATCTCAGGAGGGAGATTTCCTTGCTAGTACTGTGGAACCGACTCAGGTGAAGCCCGAACGGGAGAAGTTTCGGAGCGAAGGACTCCTCAAAAGGAAGAGAATCGACGACTTGAACTCCTGGGAAAGAGTTAACCTTCAACCGCAAGTAGAACCTGGTTTCCATCGCATATCGGCATATCGGGGTTGGCGAGTGTGAGAGTTACATGCACGTCGATATTGCGGTAACGATTTCCAGTTTCTGTGGGAGCGTCGACATTCGGAGGAACAGGTGGCATGTAAATCTCGAGACGTCGGGTATCGGGAATTGAAGGGCCAAGCAGTTGGGCTCATAAGTAGCGAACTCGCAAGGGGACGAGGTAGCAATACTCAGTATCGGCGACTCGGGCCTTGGAAGCCGAAGGGGAGTTACTTTGGACTCGCGAGAAGCGAAGCCGCGAGATCGCGAGATCATGAATCTCGGCATCTCGGCGACTCGGGTATTGGGAGTTGAAATCCCGAGTGGCTCATAACGTGAGAGGCGAAGTTCCGATCCCCCGAGTAAAGGCCAGGAGGATAGAGAGGAGTAAATTGTGGGTACAGAGAATCCAATAGGAGAGAGAGAAACCATTGAGTTCTTCGGGCCCATGGAAATCGAAGGTCCTGGTGAGAGCGACTGTGCCGACGAGGGCAGTATAGGTTGCGTCAAGAGTGGTATCAGAGTGGGGAAAGAAGTTCTCTTTGTTTAGGTAGCAGAGAGAAGAGGATTACGCCATGCCGCCCAGAAGAGAGAGGCAATCTCTTGATCGTGAAGACAGGGATGTCCAAAGAAGGGGTAGGCCGGCAGGTAATGTTGAGATGGAACGAGAGATGAGAGATCTTCAAGCCAGACTTGAAGAAATGGAGACCACCCAAAGGCGTGGTGCTGGAGCAGCAGAGTTCAACGATTCCGAAGTTGAAGAGGAGGCTGGACATGCCGAAGAAGAAGTTACGGTAGAGGATGCATCAATCGAAAGGCTGATTAGAGCCATTTCTAGAATGAGCTCGAAGACGAAGATGGACATTCCCGTCTATGAGGGAAGTTTGAATGCAGAAGAGTTGCTAGACTGGATCCGAGCACTCGACACCTACTTCGATTACGAAGATATAGAAGAGGACAAGAAGATAAGGCACGCCATCACGAAGTTGAAAGGACATGCAGCCTTATGGTGGGATGAGTTGCAGGCAGATAGGCGCTGCAAAGGAAAACAAAAGATTAAGAGCTGGGACAGGACGATCACCAAGATGAAGGCGAAATTCATCCCCAGAGACTACCAGATCACTCTGTTCAGGCGCATGCAGAACCTGAGACAGAAGTTGATCACGGTGAAGGAGTACACCGAAGAGTTCTATAGGCTCAACATCAGAGCTGGTCATCGGGAGAGTGATGACGAAAAAGTGGCGAGGTATCTGAATGGTCTCAGGTATGATATTCAGGATGAATTGAGCATGCTAACCATCCGCACAGTTGAGGATGCGTACCAGATGGCTCTGAAGGCCGAAGAGAAGCTGAGCCGCAAGCAGGGACAACGAGGGCGAGGCAGAAGTCAGCCCAGAGGCAAAGTGGTTGCCCAAGAAAGAACTCAGAAGCCTCAGGGTAGAGTGGAGAGAGGTGATACCTCATAGCAGAGGCAGCCACAATTTGAACAAAAGCAGCAAAACCTTGAGCTGAGGAGGCAACATATTGAGCAGGGTGGCGGATATGCTGACGCCAACATAATTCCTCGTACCCGAGGTAGAGGAAGAGGCCTTGGAGGAATTATCACATGTTTTACATGTGGGAAAGATGGACACAAAGCCGTGGACTGTCCAGATAGGAAATTGGACAGAGGAAGAGCTCACATCGCTGAGGCACAGCAGAGGCGTGATGTTGAGAGCGAGGATGCAGACAGCGGAAGATCGCTTGGGACGCACAAAATCCTTTTGGCACCTGAGAAAGAGGTGGACAACTCAGTGCAGTGGAGCAGACTGTTCAAGACAGCTTGCACAGCCAAGGACATAAAGTGCAAGGTCATAGTTGACAGTGGGAGCACTGACAATCTCGTTTCGACCGAGATGGTGGAGAAACTGGAGTTGGAGACAACTAAGAACCCGAGTCCATATAAAGTCTCGTGGTTACAAAAAGGACACCGGGTAAGTGTCACTAAACACTGCTTAGTTAAATTTAAAATTGGGAATTATCATGATGAGATTCTGTGCGATGTCATTCCCATGGACGTGTGTCACATATTGCTGGGAAGGCCATGGCAATATGACAGAAATGTTGTTCATGATGGGAGGATGAACACATACACCTTGGAGAAGGATGGGAAAACCCATAGGTTGCTTCCGATAAAGGATAAATAAGTAGAGCCGGAAGTAACCAGCACGATACTTCTCATGAGTGGGAAAGAACTTCTCACAGAGCTGGAGGAGAATGAAGATCCACAATTCTTTGTTGTCCAGAAACCAAAAATTGTCCTGACAAGCACAAGAGTGGATGACTTACCAGAAGAGATTCAGGAACTCTTGGGAGAGTTTGCTGATATCATCGTGGACGAACTACCTCGTTCGTTGCCACCAGTGAGGAGTGTGAGTTACCACATTGACCTCATACCCGGAGTGAACTTGCCAAATAAGGCAGGGTACAGGTTGACACCTCATGAGAATGAGGAAATCAAAAGGCAGGTACAGGATCTACAGGATAAAGGATTGGTGAGAGAAAGTCTTAGTCCATGTGTCGTTCCAACAGTACTGAGTCCGAAGAAGGATGGAGGCTGGAGGATGTGTACAGACTCCAGGGAAATTAATAAAATCACCATCAGGTACAGGTTTCCACTGCCAAGAATGGACAACTTGATGGATTGCCTGAGTGGGGAAAATTATTTTTCAAAGATAGATCTCAAGAATGGATATCATCAGATCCGAATGCGAGAGGGAGATGAATGGAAGACGACATTCAAAACAAATGAGGGTTTGTACGAATGGCTGGTCATGCCGTTTGGGTTGACAAACACGCCAAGCACTTTTATGCGGCTGATGAATGAAGTCCTGCGGGAATTCATCGACAAATTTGTGGTCGTATACCTTGATGATATTTTAATTTTCAGCAAGACGAAGGCTGAACACTTGAGGCATTTGGCCATTGTAATGAGAAGGCTACACCAGGAGAAGTTGATGATCAATTTGAAGAAGTGTTCCTTCATGCAGATAGAACTCATTTATTTGGGCTTTGTAATCTCGGCAAATGAATTGAAGATGGATCCTGAGAAGGTTGAAGTAATCAAGAATTGGCCATTGCCAAGAAATGTTTTTGAGGTAAGGATCTTTCACGGGTTGGCAAGCTTCTACAGAAAATTCATTCGGAATTTTAGTGGAATCAGTGCCACAATGATGGACACTGTGAAAAAGAGGCATAAGGTTTTCCATTGGACAGCAGAGGCTGAAAAGAGCTTCAATTTGTTGAAGCGAAAGATTACTGAGCAGCCAATTCTGGTGCTGCCGGATTTTCAGAAGACCTTCCAAGTGAAGTGTGATGCTAGTGGATATGCTGTTGGAGGGGTCTTGAGTCAGGATGACAGACTTGTAGCGTATTACAGCGAGAAGCTGGATGATGCAAAACTGAAGTACTCCACATACGACAAAGAGTTCTATGCTATCATACAGGCATTGAAGAAGTGGAGGCATTATCTCATACCCAAGGAATTTGTTCTGTACAGTGATAATCATGCGTTACAGTTCGTGAGTCAGCAAGAGAAGCTAAATCAGAAGCATGCAAAGTGGGTGGAATACATGCATAATTTTACATTTGTGATAAAGCACATTTCAAGGACTGCCAACAAGGTAGCTGACGCCTTGAGCAGAAAGTGTTTATTGCTGATGGAATTCAGGGTCAAGACTTTGGGTTTTGAGAATCTGAAAGATATGTATGCAGGTGACGCAGACTTTGGCGAGGCATATGAGGCAGCCGAGAACCCAGTTCTCAGGGATAGGAGTCTGTGGATTGACTACCTGATCCAGGAGGGATTTTTGTTCAAAGGCAATCAATTGTGCATTCCATATTTCTCTATGAGAGAGAATTTGGTGAGAGAAAAACATAGTGGAGGCTTAGCAGGTCATTTTGGACATGACAAGACCTTCGCCAAGCTGATCGAATCGTATTTTTGGCCAGGGATGCACATTGATGTTAAAATATTTGTTGACAGATGCAGGATATGTCAACATGTGAAGGGTCGAAAACAAAATGCTGGGTTATATCAGCCATTGCCCATACCCGAGAGGCCATGGGAAGCCATTAGCATGGACTTTGTGTTGGCTTTACCGAGAACACATCGAGGAGTTGATTCCATTTTTGTAGTGGTGGATTCTCAAGTGCCAAAGATGGCACATTTCATACCGTGTCATAATACCAGCGATGCAATGCATATCGCGAATTTATTTTTCAAAGAGATTGTGCGATTGCATGGATTACCGAGAACCATAGTCTCGGATCGGGATACCAAGTTCGTAGGTCACTTTTGGAGGACGCTATGGAAGAATCTAGGGACTGACTTGGAATTCAGTTCTGCTTACCATCCGCAGAGAGATGGGCATACCAAAGTAGTCAATAGAAGCTTGGGGAATCTATTGAGAAGCCTGGTGACTGAGCATCACACCAGTTGGGATCAAATCCTACCACAGGCAGAATTCGCGTACAATGATTCGGTGAACCGAAGTATAGGTAAGAGTCCATTTCAAATTTTGTATGGGACATAGCCGAGGGGAGTTTCTAAGCTCAAGGAGCCAGAACAAGATGAAACTAGCAGCGCGAGTGCAGAAAGATTCGCTGAGGCGATGCAAGAACTCCACACGCAGGTGAAGCAGCGACTGATGAAAGCGAACCAGGAGTATAAGCGTCGAGCCGATCAGAGGAAAAGGCAACTTCGGTTTGAATTTGGAGACATGGTTCTAGCACACCTGAGGAAGGAAAGGTTCCCAAGGGGAACGTATAACAATCTCAAGATGAAGAATATTGGACCATGCAGAGTCCTGAAGAAATTCAGGGAGAATGCATATGAGCTTGAATTGCCAGAGGACATTGGGATATCTCCAATTTTCAACATTTCGGACTTATACCCCTACAAGGCTGAAGAAGCAGGCACTGGAAATGTGGAACCAGTGGTCCAGTGGCTGAAGTAATTACCAGTTGCACAGAAACCGTAGATGGAGTGCATACTGGATAAACGAGTTGGAAAGAAGACCATGAGGAAGCAATATTTGGAGTACCTAGTGAAATGGAAAAATTACCCAGTGGAGGATGCCAGCTGGGAAACAGAGGCAGTGATTCAAAAGCATGGGCAGACTGTGCAGGAGCTCATGGACAGGGGCCCATGAAATCTTTTATGCCGGGAAGTATGATGCAGGAGCATCTATGACGTCACGAAACGAGCAGCGTGGGGATAAAGAGATACAGCTGGACAGTGCCAGCACATACATTTTTGAATTACTTTGAAGATTGTTGCTCCGCCATTTAAATGAAGGCATTCAAAGTTGATCGAACTTGTATTATGTTATAGATAGGAAGGCATTTAATAGTTTTAATGTTGTTAGATAGGAATTAGCTGTAGATTAGACAGTTTTACTTCCAGGAGGGAAAACAAATATAGGCACCCTCCTTTGTATAATTGAGATTATTCAGTATTAGCATTCAGGAAGTAGAAGGAGAGCAACTCAGAGAGCTGGTGAAGAATCCCCATGTACAGATATTGAATTAATAGAAAAGATTTGATTCAATTTCATGGCTGTGATTACTCTCTGTGTGTTGTTGATATTATGTTGTTGCATATTTTCTTATTGTTTTGCCTATTGTCTATATGCTGCATATGTGATTGCATGGAAAGTTCAAAATCTGAGGGAATGAGAGAATGAGTTTCAATCGTTTCTCTGTTTAATCTAGGAGATTCCTGCATGGAGTGAAGTAGAATACCTCGGCATAGAGTGCGTTGAGGAAGCTGGACAATTAAACCCTCATCTTTGTTTGCTCAGAAGTCATGATGAGTTATTCAAACCATGTAGGTGAAGTGCAGGTTGAGTTGAAGTCTCAGAGGCAAGCCTGGGAAGAGAAGAACAAGAGGGCCATGGTTAAAATTCCATGAACATGTTTATTTTCTGGGTGTTGTTGGCATTGTGCCTTTGCATATTTTCTTCCTATTACTTACTTCTTTCATATGCCATGTATGTGATTTTATGGAAGAATTGAATTCAGAGTGGTTCTGAGTAGGAAGTTGGTGAAAGCTCAGGAGGGAGAGTTCCTTGCTAGTACTGTGGAACTGACTCAGGTGAAGCCCGAACGGGAGAAGTTTCGGAGCGAAGGACTCCTCAAAAGGAAGAGAATCGACGACTTGAACTCCTGGGAAAGAGTTAACCTTCAACCGCAAGTAGAACCCGGTTTCCATCGCATATCGGGATATCGGGTTTGGCGAGTGCGAGAGTTGCACGCACGTCGATATCGCGGTAGCGATTTCCAGTTTCCGTGGGAGCGTCGACTTTCGGAGGAACAAGTGGCATGTAAATCTCGGGATGTCAGGTATCGGGAGTTGAAGGGCCAAGCAGTTGGGCTCATAAGTCATGAACTCGCGAGGGGACGAGGTAGCGATAATCGGTATCGACGACTCGGGCCTCGGAAGCCGAAGGGGAGTTACTTTGGACTCGCGAGAAGCGAAGCCGCGAGATCGTGAGATCATGAATCTCGACATCTCGGCGACTCAGGTATCGGGRGTTGAAATCCCGAGTGGCTCATAACGCGAGAGGYGAAGTTCCAATCCCTCGAGTAAATGCCAGGAGGATAGAGAGGAGTAAATTGTGGGTACAGAGAATCCGATAGGAGAGAGAGGAACCGTTGAGTTCTTCGGGCCCATGGAAAGTGAAGGTCCTGGTGAGAGCGACTGTGYCGATGAGGGCAGTATAGGTTGCGTCAGGATTTGTCAAAATCCCATATTAGTAGGAAAACRGATTTTTCAACTGAAACTCATAAAGGACAATGTGCACAGAACARAACATATCAAACATAGTGCAAAAGAAGAGGAATTTTCAATGTTTCAGCATAATATGAAAATTGTGTTTGTAAATGACACAAATGGAAAACAATAGTGTACAAGAAAGTGTTATTCTACTGAACAATGCTCAATCACCGATGTTWATTTCTAAGGATGTTTATATCTCGAGAAGAACCTGAGMATGACAAATCCTCCTACATTTTTTATACCAAGTAAATGGAGCAAGATAAATTGTCATCATAGAAAATTAAAATGAAACCTAACATTGAATTTGATTTGTTCAGTAAACATTCACAAAGAAACCAAGGTCTGATAAAGAATCGGTATATATTCTATTGAGTACTCAAAATAGGATACAATATTTACAAATGATAGCATAAAGTTCAAATTAGCATTTTGCAAAATGAAATTAAATATGCACATAATTTACCATTCAGTTTAAAAGTCATACCATGGAAAACCAGTGGCTATATATGCCAAAATAGTTTTTTGGAAAGCACAAAAAAATATACAATTGTGTTTTAAATAATGTCTGTAAAAAAGTTTAAAAGTAAAAATAGAATTTTTCAAAATGAAAGTAAATATGCACATATGCAAAGAAATAAACATGATGTTTTATTAAAAAATCATAAAGAGTGAGGAAAGAATTGAAATTTCAGTTTGAAACTCAAAGCGTAGAAAATAAGTAGCCATCTATGCCTAAACGGTTCTTCGAAAAGCTCAAAAAATATATAATTGTCTTTTAAATAATGTTTGTAAAAAGTAAAGGACCAGTAAATAGAACAAGGACCTGAAAGAAAGAAATAAATATAGTTAGAAACTGATGTTGAGTCTTCAGATGTCACAAAACAAATAATTATGATGAATTACAAGTCAACAAAAGAAAATGATAGAAAAAGTATATGCAATGGATCCTCGACTACTTTCCAAGAATAAAATAGTGTGTTACTATGTTTTGTGTGTTGGGGAATAGGGTGGAACAAAACATGAAACAAAGAACACACTAATCAAGATAATCATTGAGGAACAATTTTTTTTTGAAGATATAGGGTATTTTCTAAAGAAACTGTTACAACATTTAATCATAGCACACTATGATAAGAACATCACAATTCATGTTTCACATATTGATCTGCATCATATATTTTTCATTCTTCATTAATGATAATGACCCAAGTAGTATTGTTTTATAGTCTCAATATCTAACCAACTTCCAGAGAATCCATAATATCATGTCCCCATGTAAGCATCAGATATTATAATTGACTCTCTCAAATACTCTCTATCGAGTCAGCTCGACAAGTATTCTCGACCCGACCACCTACCCTTTTAACTTTTAGTCGATTTTTAGGCTCATCAATCCACCGATTGAATATCTTCGACTACTGGTAGCTTATTCGATCAAGAGGCACATCAAATATGTGATCAACTGATGTACTATGTTGGTTGATCGTCCAACCAAATATATTCATATGTAGGTCGACCTATAAACCAACTACACCTAGGATATGTGTGATGAACCATCAATGATTGTTGTTCCAACACCCTCCCATCAACATAAAACTCTGGATATTTAGGAGATGAAATTATGTCATTATGATACCCCCCCCATAATTGCATCTTCCTCAATCCCAAGAATCATGTGGAGATTGATAAATATGGCTTTATCTAAAGCTTTGGTGAATATATGAACAACTTGTTATTCTATTCTACAATATTCAAGAGAGACAATGTTCTCATGAACCAATTGTTTCAAATAGTGAGCATGGAGGTCAACATGATTCATATTACTATCGAAAATACGGTTTTCAGCAACCTATGTAACACTCTAGTTATCATAGTAGATTGTAGTCAAGGTTTGAATAGGAAGGCTAAGCTCTCCCAAATAACAAGGCCAAGCTCTCCCAAAATTTTGTGAACCCATACTGCTTCAATACCTACTTGAATGACACCACAATATTTTTCTTATGAAGTCAACGAAGAGACTAATATTTCTTACATGAACACACAAAAGTTATAGTGCTATAGATAAACACATATCTAGAAGTGCACTTTTGATCATCACCATCACCATCCCAATCGGAGTCGGTGAAGTCGACTAGCAAATATGAACTTCGATAATACTTGATACCAAAATGAGTGGTACCTTAGAGATATCAAACAATTGAGCTAACTGTTTTCCATTGGATTTATTTAGGGTTCTGAATAAACCGAGAAACCACACTAACAACAAAGGAAATGCCAGGTCCACTATGAGTAAGATAAATAATAATACTAATCTGTTGTTGATAGAGTGTAGAATTGACTGAGGGTGTTTGACAGGTTTGGTAATATTTACTCCAGACTGAAAGGGATTAGCACAAGGATTGTACTCATCCATATTAAAAAAATTCAGTAGATTCATCACATATTTAAAATGATAAATGAAAAATCCATCAAAAAGTGGTAATACTTGAAGACCCCAAACATAATGCAAAGTACCAAAATTTGTCATGTCAATAGATTCAACAAGTTGTTTCTTCAATATAAGGATGAGATCATTGTTATTTCCAGTAATAAGTAATTCATCTACATATACAAAAACATTCAAGGTGTCTCCATTGGTATGAAGTACATATAGGTTGTGATCAAATTCACATTATTTGAAACTAAGTCAAAGAAATAAATTTATGATCTTAGCATACCAGGATCAAAGATATTTCTTCAAACAATAAAGTGAATTGTTGAGTTAAGAAACCAAATTTGAATCTATAACTTGAAACCAGGTGGTTGTTCCATAAAAATTTATTCAAATAGGTCTCTATGAATAAAATCACTCTTGACATCCATATGATGGATTTTCCATCCAAAATGAGTTGAAAGGGAAACAATCAATCGAACAGAGTTCATCTTTGTGATAGCGGAAAGGTTTTCAGTGTATTTGATTTCTTATTGTTGAGAAAATACCTTTCGAAAATAAGTGTGATTTATGTTTCTCAAAAACACATTCAGAGGTAAATTTGGCCTGGTAGACTCATCGAAACATAACAATGTTCTTTCCTTTTGGTCAGGGAACTAAATCCCAAGTATGATTCTACAAAAAATAATCAATTTATGTCTTCATGGCCTTCTCCCATTTAGGTTTTCCTTTAGAATATAAGTAGGTAACATGATCAAAGGTTTCCAGTAGACGAGTCATCAAGGAAATGTTGGAATGTTCCTTTTGACTTCGAGATTGTCATCTAGAGGAGGAATCTCCAACATCAACTTCAACAACTTCAATTTTCTTGGAACCCCATCTAGGTAGACAAGAAATAGGTGAACGATGGTTCACTTTAGTAGGTTTATCAGAATTCAAAGGGTCTTCAATCAGTGGATAGGTCAAAACAGAGTAAGACGCAATAGTTGACTAAGAGGTCAACAGTCTAGTGAAAAAAGGGAGAATATTCAACTGCCCAATTGATGGAATGAAATATGGAATAGGACCATGTAACATCCCTCTCTTGTGTGCACTGAGAGAAATTATCCTTGAGGACACTTGCTTGCAAGTGATCCATATTATTATACTATCGGTCATTCGATTATGATTATGAGACATTATGAATTGATGATATGTTATTTTGGTGGATTCACATAGACATGTGCTATTGACTAGGTTCTCATGAGTGTGGAGGACTTTGGAAATTGAGGATGCAGAGGCATCGATGCAATACCTTGGACTTCGGATCGAGTCAGGGAGAGGATTGTTGGGTTTGAATGTTATTTATGTGACACATGTACATATGATTAGATGTTATGATGATTGATTATTGTTGCTGACATGATTCATTGATGGATGCAAGATGACGATAGCTTGTCGAATAGACTCACATGTGGAGTAGACAGGTCACACATGACAAACAAAGACTTTGAGGGAGAGGTGTGGCAACAACCTTGAGATAGCCTACTAGCACTCTCGTTGTGGCTTGAACTGTAGGTTAACTATTACCTAGTTCGATAAGACCATGATGTCATGAGAGCAGACTGTGACAATCTCTCACGAAGATTCTAAGGGGTGCGCTATAAGGCAGGTTCCTTATTCCTTATAGGCCCTTAGTCTCCCACAAGACGACCTGGCGAAGTATTGACTCCAGGGATTTTTTACGTCTACCAAAGTTAGTAAAGAGGCCAGTGGCACCATTGGAGCACGTAGTGCATCCTGAAGGGAAAGTCATGCAAGGAAAATAGAAAGAGGTGAGTGGCACCCTTAGAGCGTGCAGTGCATCCTAAAGGGCATGTCGCAAAAGGAAAAAAGAAAGAGGCGAGTGGCACCCTTGGAGCACGAAGTGTGTCCTGAAGGGAGCGTCGTGCAAGGAAAAATAAAAGAGGGGAGTGGCACCCTTGGAGCACATAGTGCATCCTGAAGGGAACAGCGTGATCTCAATAGGTAAGTGAATAAACCTATTCGGCCTTAAAATTAATATGTGATAAGTAAGACAAAAACAAATTTTCCCTAATAAAAATGGCCCCCAACCTAGTGAAATTAAAACCTAGGTCTAAGTAGAACATGTGGTCAATAATAATAATAATAATAATAATAATAATAATAAATAAACATGTAACAAGAAGGAGGGTAAGAAATTCAAATTAATTTATTAAATTCAAAATTATAATGGAGGATTAAAATTTTAAAAAGGGAAATGGTTGTTTTATCTACATGTGCTAATTTAATTTTTAGTTTAAAAGAAAAGAGGGTAAATGGATGTTTTATCTACACTTGCTAAATTAATTTTAATTAAAGAAGAAAAAGGGTAAATGGTTGTTTTTTTTCTACACTTGCTAAATTGATTTTTAGTTAACAAGTAAAAAGAGGGAAAATAAAAGAAATAGGAAACTTAAAGAAAAAGGGGAAACCTAAAGAAAAGGGGAAACATAAGGAAAAAGATGAATGCATAACTTAGTAAGTAATATTGCCTTTAGAACTTTCTAATTATGAAATCAACTAGGAATTAAGTAAAGGAGTGAGTCATTTAAGGAGTGTAGGAGAATTTTGGGACACCAAGGAGCGTTTTTGGGAATGATTTTAGGTGGGTGAGGGAAATAGGAATAATTAATTAATTAAAAAAATTAATTTTCTGGTGAAACTAGGGGATCGGGTGACATTTGTATGGAGGATGTTTTTCCTAATTAATTAAACGAAAAAGGAATTTAATGAGAATTGGAAAACCAATTACTTGAAAAATCTATAAAAAGGATGGAGGAGGAGGAGTATGGATCTCATGTTTATGTGTAATGTTACACTGTTGAAATTTTACTTGGCTGAACTTTCTCTTGTGGGAGTTGGGATACCTAGCTTAGGTAACGACTGGTAGCTCGTCCTTGTGAGGTGAGATGGGTGTTAGAAATTCTATGATATTGTGTGTGTGGCCCCTTTGCAGATCAGGGGGCTTAGGGGGAAGAAGATTACCCCTAGCGCTGGTTCGGAGGTACCAGTGAGGTCACATCAGTTGGTAGGCGGGAGCTGGATGGAGTGCGCACATGACAATGACTCGTAGATTTCGCATTTGCCTACGATACACATGCGTATATTTTTTAATGGTAGTTTAATATTGTTCTTGCGCGTCTAGTATTGTACTTCTATTGTTTAAAGATTATGTTTTATTCAATGTTTTATAATCAAGAACTTAAATCCATCCTAGCCTTATGCTCATTGTATTTTGAATTGATTTCCCATGGAAAACCCAAACACCGATTGTAATGACTTCTCTGTGTTTTTTTTATTGATTATTACGAATAAATTTGTGTTTTTCCCTTATCTCTTCACTTATTAGTCTGTGCCTAAGTAGTCGGCTAGGAGCCAAATTGATGGTTGTTACTTCGATATTTAAAGACCTATAGATTCAAATTCCCTACTTTCCTATGCATGGATAATAAGTGAAGGATAAATTTTCTCCCAACTATCTATCCCTTACATACCTCTGCATTTTTCTCTTATGGTTAATCTCTAATCGTTGTGCCTTCCTTGTGAATGCATATCTTTGCATCCTGATTAATTAAAACTCTTATTTTCTATGTCTTTTTAATTCCTTAAAGTTAGATAAACCTCTGGGTCTTGAATGCCAAATCTATGCATTTTCTTGTGATTGATTATCTCTGATTTTTATTGGAATCTTTACTCGTCCTTCACACCACTAAATTCTGGGCAATTTACCCAGCCTTTACACAACAAGCACCCTAAGAATTTTGTGGTACTTTACACAACAAGCACACTAAGAGTTTCATGGCACTTTACACAGAAATCACAATAAGAGTTTCATGGCACTTTACCCTTTATTTTACTGTGATTTTACCATCCATTAGATTGCAAAATATTACAGTTATTAGACTACGAAATTACACTTTATTTTTGTGTGATTTTATGTCTAGTAACCATGCTTCAGCGTCCTCCCCTATCCTAGATTCCCCATCAAAGGTGGACAGTTTCATTTTCTTAAAATATCCCTCCATATGGTCCACTTGTTTCCTCTTTCTTACAGTGGTTGTTTTATCTTTTGTTGATGGTGTACCTTCGAAAGAGTTGTCCCCTTTTTCTTCTTCAGGACCAAAATTCTCGGAGGTCGTTTTACTGACCTCTTCTTCCTGGTTATTGTCTTTTGGGATCTTCTTTGTTACTATTCTTTGCAGCAGTACTTCATTTATTTCCTATTATTCTTGTTGTGTCTTCTTCAGTTTCTCATTGTCTGCCTTGAAAACTTGCAGTTCCACAATGAGTTTTTTCATGGTTTCCAGAACCTGGGTGGTGAAAATTCCTTCACTATTTTGTTTAGGTTCTCTAGTAGTTCCTTTCTCAGGATTCTCCTCAAGTGTGACATCCTCTTCATTATGTGTTGCCATTATCACAATAGAAGTAACATCTTTCTGTTTGTAACAGTAAATGTTTTGTTAGTTTTTCATTAAAAGACAATCATGTGCTAAGAAAACATTTTTTTTTTTTGGCCCTGTTTAAGGTCCAAGTGTTCTAACCTTTTCTCTGAGACCATATTTAATGTACCCCAAATTTACTGATTAAAAATAATTTTAATTAGGTTCATTAGAGTTTTTCATTCGCCTGCAATACCTTTCAAAGAATTACTTAACTATAAATACAAAGTAATTATGTTACTTCTTATATCTTCTGCAACTTACATTTACCATTTTCTTGACACAGGTGTAAGTTATATATATATGACTAACTCAATCCTATCCTCAAAAAAGAGGGTGAAAGAGTAGCTTAATTACTAAACAATTATATTCACCTTGGTAATTCCATTCTACTCACGCAAAATAACCATAGGGCATACTATGGAATTACATATATACATGTAACGACCCCTAGGATAATGTATTGTTTAATCCATAGGTCGTATGTGAAATGT
>ML812617.1:0-21837 GCA_009831015.1 Picea engelmannii
TCAGGGGGACGCCAAGACCGAGGATAAGTTGTGCCAGAGGCGGGACAAGGTGAACAAATTCAGAGGGTAAATGGTAACTGACCTGGGTAGTACTCTGAAGATATAGACAATGCCGGCGAGGGGAAATGAGAAGTGAGGCTCCATTTCTCCTCTTTTTTTCAGTGCTTCCCCCCTTCCCCCATGCACACAGGGAAGTTTAGTTGTCTGACTCCATTGTCAGTACACCTTTGTTGTATAGCAGTATCTTAATAAAAGTATACAACGATCTAATGTACCTTCCTCGAGGTCCATGTAGAAACTCTTGCTCTGCTGCATTGTATGACTTCGCTTTGTCTACTGCAAACTCTGTTATAAAACCTTCCACAATACTGTCAAGCCAAAAATCTACTACACGGGTGAATTTGTTGTTCACCTACTGTAACTGCTCGATCTGTACTAGAGTCCACTTTAATTGTTGGATCCAGTTCGTTGCGTGGTTATCCTTCAACCTTAGTATCCACTCTTGCAATAAGTGTGGGAAATCACAAAAAAAGACTTCATGCAAATTAGTAAACACATATTTCTCAAGATATTTGCGGGGTGTTATTCTAGGGTTTATGTTATCTTTCTGTGCAAACTCTAGCTCTTTGGTTCTTAGCCAAGTTTTGATCTATGCTTTTGTGGGATTCCATAGTCTCAACATCCCCTTCTAATGGCTCATTGATTTCTTCTCTTCTTTATCCTTCTCTTACTCAACCTATCTTAGCTACTCAATCCTCTTTTGTTCAACCCAACAGCAACAAAACCATTTGTTGGTTTATTTTTCTTCTATTCTGTCTAAGTTTATTGACCTAGGGTTCATGTTAGTTCAGGTTTCCAACAAAGCCTCTAAAACTATTGGCCTTCCTAGTGAACCAGAAGCAATAGAGTGCACAGAATGCGCTGTGTAGTCTCACCCGAGATAGCTTTAATGGGTGGCTGTAATAATCATGTGTTTACAGCCTAGGATTGAGTGTGAGATATGAGAACTGTATATTAAACCATTATTATAACTTGTAAGCACAATATATTGTGATTTGCGAATAAGCAGGAAATATAGCAACTCATTCATTCAATATAGAAATATTTACTTAAAACCAATAAGACATGCATGCATTCATCACATAACACAGATGTTACTATGGTTCACCCCCTCCTAGGCTATGCCCACAAATATTCGGCTCTAAGCTCTTTTATTATTGTCGTTCTGTCACTACAAAGTCGCACGCTTACAACTCTTCTTCGTTGGGTAGGATCTATATGAGGCAGACTAGATCGCACCAGGCTCCTTAGCCTGCGATCTAACCCTCATGATCTACCATTCTTCGTTCTCTCTAGCTCAACAGCTTACCAAAACAGATCACACAACAAAATATTACATATCGATTCGCTACAACAACTCTCTCTACAATAACAACTTATCTTTAGAAAAGCCCGAACCCCTTATGATACCTAAGTATCTATATTTATAGATTTCTGGCTCTTCAGCCTTTACAATACCTTACCAAAACCCTAACCCTATCGTCGTTAGGTCTTCCGTGCATGCACACGTGCTGTTCTTCCTTCCAACTATCGCTTTCCTCGTGCATGCTTTATTTCCCAAAATCATCTTTCTTTCCACTTTGGCTTGCCTCCAACACATTCACATGTAGTTTCAGAGCCTCTCCTTCAAGCATTGTTAAATTAAACAAGTTTGTTCCTAATTGACTCATAATCATGTAAGGACCTGCCCATAATCCATCTAACTTCTTGTGCATACCAGGTTTCTCTCTCCTTTTGTCCCATAATAACACTAGATCTCCTTCTTTGAAATCCTTCTCCTTTTCTTTATGATCAAAAGTGTTCTTAACCTTCTCTTTACTTCTCGCCATCTGGCTAAGAGCAACCCTCCTAGATTCATCTAATTCCACCAACTGGTCAATTTGTCCCTGGATTGATTCTTCTTCTATGGTGTATTGTTGGGTGAAGCGGAGGATGGGAATTTGGATATTCATAGGTAGTTTAGCCTCCAACCCATATACTAGTTCAAACGAGGTTTTTCCTATTGAGGTCTTTGTTGTTATACGATCTGCCCATAGGGCATACTTGATCTTGCTATCTTGGGCCTTCTTATTTTCTCCCACAACCTTCTTGATAATATTCATGAGATTATTATTGCTTGACTCTGCCAAACCATTCCCTTGGGGATAGTAGTTTGACGAATGGGATAGAGTGATGCCATATTTAAAACAAAATTCTACTAAAGCAAGGCAGCTAAAAGCCTTGGCATTGTGAGTGGTGATTTTGGCGGGTACTCCAAATCTTGTTATGATTCTTTCTTCCAAAAAGTTCATGACCACTTCTTCAGTATCCTTCTTTGTGGGAATATCTTCTACCAATCTGGTGAAGAAATCTGTGGCGGTCAAAATCCATCGATAACCATTACTCGAATTATCCTTAAATCTAAGCACCACTGTAGAAAAGGGGTTTCCACAATCACGGGTCTTAGAGGTTGTGTAGGGAGTCTTTGTTTACCTGCAAATTATTAACATGGTTGGCATGAGCAGACTTATCGGTGAGTATCAACAAACAATGTTGGCCAATAATATCCAGCTCTCAAAATCTCGTGAGAGGTAGTACGGGCAGCGAAGTTCCACGCACAATACCTAGAGTGTAACTCCTTTAGCAATTTGTTAGCCTCATATTTTTTCACACATATAAGGAGAACTACTTTCGGGTCTTTCCAACCAAGACCATCCTCAGTGAAGTAGTACTTCATAGCTTTGAGTCTTAGTGTCCTTCTTTTATAGTCCACTAGGTGGTCCGGGCACGATAAGTTCTTAAGGTAGTGTATTATGTTGGAATACCATTCATCGTGTTCTAACTCACTCACTGTCATATTCACTTGCTTGTTTTCTTCCATTTGTATGGCTTCTTCCTTACTTTTGGTCAACATCCTAGCTAACTCTTGTCCCTTTATGATCTTAGTGGGTTTTATTTCTAAGTCATATTCTTGGATCTTGGAAACTTACTTACCCCTAGTACCCATACAATCTTGTTGTGATAAAACATCTTTTACCATTGGGTAAGGGACATAAGCCTTGATCTTATTATAGCCAACGTAGCTTCTAAAATGCTTGAGGTATTTCACCAGGGCATATGCTTGCTTTTCAGTAATCGAATAATTCAATTCTGAATCCCTAAGAGCTTTTCTCATGAATGCAATAGGGTGTTCATGATGACCAACAACCTTTTGCAACAATACACCTCCATTGGTATCTTGAGAAGCAAAGGAGAATATCATGAAATCATGTGAGTAATCATTGCTAACCAAAACTGGGGCTTGGGAAATGGCGTTCTTAATATATTCAAAACATTGGGGACCTTTGTCATCCCATCTGAACGCCATGTCTTTCTTCAACAAGGCACTCATGGGTTTTATTCTCTCAACAAAATTTGGAACAAATCTTCGAATGAAATTTATCTTCCCAAAGAATGATTGAAGGGCCTTTTTATTAGCAGGGGGACGTACACTCTTGATAAACTGGATTGTCTCTGGGTCAACAAAAATTCCCCCTTCTAAAACTATGTGTCGCAATAACTTCCCCTTATCTATCCCAAAAATAGGTTGTTTAGGGTTCAGGGAAATACCATATTTCCTACACCTTTGAAACACAATTCCGAGGTGTGAGATATGATCTTTCCTTTCCTTTTATACGACTGTGAGATCATATTGGTAAATTTGTATAATCTTCTGGATCAGATCCGTAAAGGAAAATTCCATTTCTCTTTGGAAAGTTGAACCTGCATTCATGAGGCCAAACACCATTCTTATGTACATGAATGTTCCCCATGGTGTAGTAAATGTTGTTTTGATTTGATCCTCCCTTTTGAGTAACACTTGATTATACCCAAAAAATCCATCTAGCATAGAAAACATGTCTGCCCCGGTGACCCTTCGGAGTAAATGTTCTATATTTGGGAGGGGTCATTGTCCTTTAATGATAGCTAGTTAAGGTTCCATAAATCAATGCATAGGCGAATGCCACCACTCTTCTTTCAAACAACTACCAGATTAGACATCCATGATGAATACTTGATAGGGACTATGATACAAGCATATACCATTTTTTGGAGTTCCTTTTGTATCTGGTTTGCCAACTTAGGATTGATATGCCTTAGTTTTTGTCGAAAAGGTTTAGCTTCTTCTGTTAAGGGTATAGCGTGTTGGATGGCATCACTCTTATAAGACTTTAAGTCATCATAATTCCATGCAAAGGAATCCTTAAACTCCCTAATGAGGTCAAGTATTTAAATTCTTTCCTCTTCAGTGGTGCCTTCCCCTATCTTTACCATTCTTGGGTCTATCTCGGTGCCAATATTGAATTCCAAGACCTTATCTGTTTGTTGTTTGGGGTTTTTTCCTTTGTAAACATCATGTCTATCAAAGAGTTGTTCTAAAGGAATGCACCCTTTTGGTAGAGTATTATTTTTCAAATTTACCACCTCCAAGTCCATGGACTCATCCAGGAAATTTACTTGTGAATTAGTGAACTCTCTACTATTTTCCATGAATCTAAGGATTTGACTGTCATATTTCAAAAACTTGCCAATGTTCTAAGTTATCGGGGATTGATGGTCTAAATGGAACCTCCATTTTACTCAAATTTTGGAGGGGGCCTTCACAAGGTTGCAAGGTGGATGCTGAGACAACTAGGGTATCTGCTACATAATTTTCCTCTCCGGGGACTGCTTCAATTGACACCACTACAAAATATTTTGTGACAGACCTTGCAAAGTCTCAGTATCTTTTGAGTCTCTCATTCTTTGTGGAAAAGTTTAGTAAAACTTGTGAGACTATCAACTCTGAATCACCAATGACCCTCAAGTGCCTCATACCCCCTCGGGATAGGGCATGATGGCCTTAGATTCCTTGTGAAGGGTGAAAAATCCTCCCTTAGGATAGGGCATGAAGGCCTTAGATCCTTGGTCTTGGGAGATTCCGCCTAGTTTTTCTACCAAGTCTTTGTAGAGCAAGATTCCCTAACTACTTAATGCATTTATTACTATTACTTCGATCTTGAAATATACATCAAGGCAAGTATGGAAGGAAAGCACTAAGTCTTTGATAAGACAACATGTAAAACCATCTCATGTATCATTATATCGTTGTGATATACTAAGTCCTAGTTGGTGCATGACCCTTTGAGTCATAATGTTTCTACAAGCATCTGGGTCAAAGAACGCAATTATGGAGAAGGAAATCATTGATCTAGAGGGTAACATAAAAAGGTGTGGGTTCACTGTATCTTGTCCCAATACTTCCAACATGAAAAATGACCGAAGAGTCTTCTTCAAAATCATTTTCCTCTATGATTTGTGAAGGTAAACATTCAATGTCTTCTTTATCACCTTCCCAATCTTCAAAGATATTTTTTAGGGGCACCTAGATCCTCATGGGGCTCATGTTGTTTTGGAAAGATCCAGGCATGTTTTAAAACCGATTCTTCCAAGTACTAGTTCCCTTAGGGAGAGTATCCAACTTAATCTCATCATTTACCTCCAATATATCTGGGAGATCATGTTCTTATTCCTCCATGTTTTCCTAATCGAACCATAAGATATCATCTTGGTCATGAAGAAGATTGACCTGGGAATGGGATTGTTCCATTTGAGATTTTCTTCAATCTGACAAGCACCATCTTGTGCTTCCTTGAGGTTTGTAGGGAATCGGTTCCTAAGGATGGATTGGAAGTTTCCTTTGAAATAATTGAAGTATTGTCCGAGAATAGCGCTCTCTCATAGAAATTTGGACTCAATTCGACCAAGTAAGGTATTAAACATGTCATTAAATTCCCTAAGAGCTTCATTGTTTTGTTTGTAAATTTTCAGATATTGGGAATAAAGGGAGGCCATATCTTCCGTCACACCCCATATTTGCAGAAAAACTTGTTCTAAATCTTCACAAGTTGTGAGGCTTTTGCTCGGGAGTTTAGTGCTCCATTTTCTAGCATTTCCAATGAGTGAGGCAAAGAAAAGTCTCATGAATGTCTCAGGATGTTCTTTCCCAGACTGATGGAATTCATAACTCTGATAAAATTTGGTCCAATGTGTGTTACCAGAAGCCCCGACCTCACCTAAAAACTTGGGTATCCATGAATTGACATCTTTAGGGAGATCTTGTAATCCTCCTTGGATATTAGCCAAGTCTAAAGGGTCGAAGAGTTCTTCAAGAGGCCACTTAGAATGAGCCACAGGGACAATATGAACTATATGATAATAAGGTGTGTACTGATGTCCGCTATGGGTCGTCATTAGTGGAGTCACCAAACAATCTCTTTGAGATTATCAAAGGGATGAGGGGATCACCCTCAGTGGAGTCGCCATGTAAGCTTTGTGGAATGAAGGCTTTGGATAAAGGCTTATCGAAAACGTGTCATTCGAGGAAGATTGACTAGTGCCTTTAAGGGGCTATGGAGTCAAAATTTCAGCGACATTCATTTGGATTAAGCATAAGATGTTTATGTTATCCAAGTAAAAATGAATCTTAGAAGAGTAGTAACTTAAGTCTTCTAAGATTCAATATTTGAGGAGGTGAGATACTAGAGAATACACTTCTAGGCCCTAGCGGTTTTCCTCCTTCTTAGACAATTGCAAAAGATATTTAGATGCAACAACAATAAATCAAGACCTCTAAAGTGCTAGCACTTTAGGACTTTAGAGGCTTGACAATATAAACCAATTAAGCAAAGCCTAGCAAATACAAAGTGAAGAAGTAGTAACTTAAGTTCTTCACTTCTAGAGTTTATCAAGCATTCAATTTCATAATCTTTATCACAAGCAAGAAAATGTACCATAACCATTTAAAAGTAATGACAAAAAAGTAGATTTACTTACTTCACCAAGAATAATCATGCATGAAAACACTAGATTACCAAATGACTTCACCAAAATTTGATCCAAGTTGCAAGTAGAAGACTCCAAGAGAAGTGCGTCTCACAATTTCAGCTAATAAACCCTAAGTAGGGCACCAATTTTAGTCCTCTTCCTCTTGTGCGAGGAGTTGTTATGATAAAATGAGAGTACTTTATCTCTATTTATATAAAATTTTGACCCTTCATTAATTTTAGGTCAAAATAAAGGTCGTCCTGGCCAATTTACAAATAAATTCAAATTTGACATAAATAAAATTAATTAGCATCTAAAGACACCTCCAAGGGTGATGTCATGCCATTCTAGGGTGATGTTGAGGCCCTAAGGTGGAACATTGAGTCTAAAAGGTAGGGTGCTTAGCCTCCAAAGGCCCTAGATGAATCCCACACATGCCACTAGGCTTATAAATGCCTCCCAAATGAAAACCCTAGCTCTAGATGACGTCCAAGGTCATGATGGTGATATCCTGGGCCTTTAAGGGCCAACGTCCATAAGGAAGAGCAAGATCCCCCTGAGTCTAGGTCTGCCAGGGTGCCTCCAAAGGCAATGTCCTTCTTTTTCCTGGTGCAAATCTTCAGTTTCTTCTTACCCCTGGCTGGGTTTGGAGCATCCATCTGTGGGCTTTAATCCCTCATGAATGTCCGAGCTAATCATTCCCTCAGGTGTACCTGTCTACTGGGCAAGGTCCAACAACAAAAACAAGTACGCTCTCCAGGGGTTCATAACTCACATGGATCATAGCATGTAAATCACATCCAATAATTAAATTACGCAAACATGTGCATAAAACCCCCCTTAACCCAGATAAATACTTAAAGACGTTATGAAATTTGAACATTTGGGTTTGGAGAAGGTCTTAGGGTGTCCTATTGGGATAACCTCCCTTAAGTTTGGGGTGTTTCCCAGGTGGGAGCCAATCCAAGTCTTGTAAGTGTATGAGATGGCATGGGGTGCAGTAATAACAGGGAAATGTAAATCTTACCTGTGGGTGCCTTTGTAGAGAGTGAGCTGCACCTTGTCATAAATGCAATTGTTTGGTAGCCCATTCATTGCCTTTTATTCTTAGCTTTAATTCTTTTGATCTTTTTCTTTTGTGCTTCAAGGGAAAATTTGAGGCCATTGTTCTGGCTTGATGACTAGAGGTGACAGTGTTATCCACAAACATTTCACAGAGATGAGAAGGCTGGCTCGTGATGAGACCCCCTTTCTCTTGGCTATGCCACCAAGAGCCACTACCCTGGTTTGTTGACCAGATAGTTTGTAGTGTCATACCGCTACATGCCCATGGTCATAATAGGTCGTCTCGTGATGAGACCTCCTATCCACCAACTAGTACCTTGAGTGTTTATGTATCTTATGGGCCCCCCTTTCTTACTGAGAAAATTTTTACTGCTTTCTCAGGAATTCCCGGGCGAAGCATCTCAAAGGTTTCAACATTGGTTTTTAACTCTTGCCAACTAATTTTACCCTTTGGGCCTTTAGCCCCTTCTTCCCACAAGGCAAGGTACAACCCTTCCTAGCGTGGCCAATCCAATGCCCAATCAAAGGTAGGGGGAGATGAGAGGAATAAAGATGGAAAGTGATAATTATGGAGGAATGGATGATGAAATTTCATAGACCCACCCAGTAACAACCCATCCTAAAGGGATATCAATTTACTGGGGCACCATGTCACCCTTCCAGGTATGAACAAGGAAAAGAGCATAATTTCCAAGCAAACGTCATGGAATGAAGAAGAATTCAATGCAACATATTCAAGTGCTTCAAAAAATCAGAGTGACACATACCATGATACCCAAACTCATTACCTCATGGAGCAAGACTTACTGCTACTTCAAGATCAGGCTGGTGGGATGGATATTGCTGTTGTTGATAAATGGACTACACTGAAGAAAAGAGGGGCCCTCTAGGGCCATGCTCAAGTCATCTAGCTCTCGGTACTCCATGTCTAGGACCCGTGGGCCTTGAGACATGATCTCCCTAGTTATCCCTAAGGTAGGGGATAACATGGATCACCACTAACAATGTGGGTGCAACAAAGGCCCCAGAGTTTGCAACAAAAGTGCCCAAGGAAGCAACAAAGGAAGTCTAGGACAGATGACTCTTCCATGATCAGATCAATCTAGACCACCTTCACCATTATTGAAGTTCCACGTCTTCGAATCTGCAACTATTTTAGATTGTTAAATATGCATTAGTTTCTTACCATTACATTTTCTATATTATATTATTGCAGTATTGGTCTTACTTCTGAATCTCTCACTACATATATGTAAAGGAGATATTCTAACCACTGAGAATCATGATAATTATATTATTTTTTACAGATGAATTTTGTGCGTAATATGTACTTTTGTGTTATGTGTAGGTAACACATTCATTTGGTATACACCACTCTTTTATACTATGGATAGAATACAATATATATATATATATTTTAATTTGAGTTATGATGATATGGAAGCAATTACAATTTCCTTATTCTAATCCTATTGATTGATTTTGTGCGTAATATGTAATTATTTGCTAAGTGTTAACAACACAATCATTTGGTATACACATATTGTTTCACAATATGGATAGAACACAATAAAATTAGTTTTAAATTTGAGTTGAGATTGCGATGAAAGCAATTACAATTTCCTTATTCTAGTCTTAGTGATTGATTTTGTGAAGTATTATATTTAAATAAACAAGTGCTGCATGGCAGTGTAGTCCCTGTCGGGTTGAAATGGGAATAAATGCATAGGGACGGGGAAAAAGTAACGGAGGCAAATGGAAACTGCAGTGGAGATGTGGCAAGCAACATGAAGCATAGGTGGTATCCATGCAGTAAATGACATGTGGCATCTAGAGTCCCATTTATTTTTTGAAACTACATAATCTATTTTGCTATGTTCAAAATTTATGTATATTTTATCTCTATACGTGCTAGGACAAAAATAGTTATATTCAAATTAAATAAACACAATTTCTTGACATTCAACATAGTGGAAGATAGAAATTTATGAGCACATAAATATAAAAGGATATAAAAAACAGTTTTATTTGAAATATATCAAAAAATAATATTGTCTGTTACATATTCCTGAAAATTTAAATGCGTTTGTCATATAGACTGGGATTAGGGATCCCGCTGACCATAAGAGAAATATGTACAAGAAATAGGACCGTGGAAAGAAGAAGTGGGCAATGGTAGAGTGCAATACCTGAAAAGAATAAATTGAAAGGTATCAATCTTTGGCTAGACATTTCTATCTAAAAAAGTGGAATAACTGGATTGATAAACAAAGCAGGATGTGAACAGTATAGACTTACAGTGATGGTACATATCACCCCTTTTTCTATTTTCTTGTTGATGCCTTTTTATCACTGTCGTCGACGGCTACTGGAATCGTGCCAAATGCCTGTTGCCTTGCGTCGACGACCTGCTTCAATTCCCTTTCGACCCATTCTTCAATGTAGTTTCTCAAGGGGCGGACATTGATCTCATTCAGGATTTTTATGTTGAAAAGTTCCTTTTCTAATTCCCTTAGATCGATAGAAAGATTACGTAGAGCCTGATCAATTTCTTCATTCTATACCGAATAGTCGACTAACCAGTTGTCGACGTTATCTTCACCATATTCAAGGATGCTGTAAAATTTTTCCAAAGACAACGCCTTAAAAATATCAACTTGTTTATCGAATCCTTGCTTAGTTAAGGGCAAGGAGTTGACAATTAATTTGGGGTCTTGGAAGTCGTTGGTCCTTCCGACTAAGTCTATTTTGGTCAGCTTTGTGAATAATTTTTCTTTCTTTGATATGACTTGTTCACATGACTGGACAATCAGATGCAGGTTCTTCTTTTTTAAAATCCGCCTGCAAATGTTCGAGCAAAGTATGTGCCCTCATTCCAAGGGATGCCATGGTTTGTGATGTTTCCCACGCCTCAACAATCAATTCCATTCTTTTCTTGATATTATTCTCCACATATCCTCTACACGATGTGAGGAGGCTGGATGATCCTTTTAACTTGGCTGCAGGGATGGCATGCATGGAAATTGCTAAAGGACTGACAAGCAATGGCATAGGAATCAAAGCTTCCTCCAATTCCTTGACCCAGTCCTTCAGTCTGGCATTCTCGGCCTCAATGTCTGCAATGGAATCATCCAGAGCATCTCCAGTTGCTATGTGAAGTCGACAGATTTGGGATGGCTGCATGTTCGCAAGGTTAACCTCTGAACGTGATTTTCCTTTCTTATTTTTTACATCTCTCTTTTCAATAATTAATTTTTTAGACTCGCTGTAAAAAACAACGTCGTGGAACATGAAGGATTCATCTTCGTAAAAAAATTCAGTATCAACTATGTCCATTGGACAACTATGCTGGATTGCGTCTCCGGGCTGATCAAGGTTGCATAATACACTATCCATACCAAGCTCAAGTTCCATATTCTCACTCTCAATCTCGGGCTCTTTCGCCTGTCCTACATTTTTTTTTCTCTTCTTGTCCACGGGAAGCTTGTGAGAACTATCAATTTTAGGGTGAGGAGGGTCGTTATCTCCTCCTTCGTTTGAAGAATTCTGAGTTGATTTCTTGTTGTGGTGGGTCGTTGGAACGATGCTCCAGGATGTCGTACTTTTGGGAGTGTTATCCGCCGATTGAACACTCTTCTCACCGGGGCCTTTTCTCTGTTACTTATACAATTCAATGGTGCTTTGTAGTGTGTCTAGGTCGTCGACATCAGGAGCAAGAGCGTTGTTGCCAATGTCTCTGTTTTCGCTCAGGTGTTTCTTGAAAAAAGAATTGTTGAGGCCAAGTGTTAGTAAATGTTATAAATTTTTTTTATTAGGGTCGAACCCTCTTAGGATTTCAACATATCTTAGGTTCAAGTTGTTGAAATGGGATGCGAATTTGTCAATTTTGTTGATGTTCCTCAACACGAAGTCCCCGAATTTCCAAGGTAGAGGAATGAACTATTTTTTTTTCTTCTCATGGAAAAGATGCAACCAATAGTTGTATTGCCTTTCTATTTCTGTAACAAACATTCTGTCCATAATGTGACATGGAAGGAGAGCAGGTTTTTCCTTGGAGCCAAAAATCCTTATCACACTGTAATTATCCATTTGTTCAAGTACCCCCTTCCTGTCCAAAAACCTGGTTTCCTGGTCATAAATGCGGGGAGCATCTTCTCCCAACAATAAAACTTTGAAAACAGATACAAAGTCATTAAAAACCTCATAAAAATAGTGAGAGGCCTTGTGCTTCCACAAGGCTTGGTACCAAAATGTTACTAGGTTGAATTCCCAGTTCACCTTCTTCGACAGAGACAATTTTGGAAACTGGAAGCAATGCACTATTGCAAAAACCAAGTAGGATGACATATAAATTTCTTCTCCTTTTTGAAGCTTGACAATTGGGAACAAATTTCATGGGAAATTAGCTTCCCCCAATAAAAAATGGCTTGTTCCTTGACTGTGAAATACAAAATATAAAGAACCTTGCGAGAAATAGTTGTTGTGGATTCCTGTCCCGTTATTCTTGTAAACAACCAGGCAGTTTCCCAGAATGGATTTCTAAATGAACTAATCTACAAGCTTGTGATATCTTCAGGAACTGCCATCGGGTCTTCCAAGAACTTGGAAAAGAGTTCCAACCCGTTATTATGCTTTCTTAGGAACTGTTTGGAATCTTCTCCTTTGAACATCAATGTTGGCTTCGACAATCTTAACATCTGGAAAAAGACTTGAGGTGACAAAGAAACAAAAGAGTGGTCCCGCAGTGGAATAATTCATTGTCTTGAAATATATTTATCGACATACCAAGAGACCAGCTCCTTACAATCAAAAACCTCAGGAACACAGCCCGCACGAGCAACCCAGAGGTCCAAATTATTTCGTTCTGGGAGGAAGGGGATGAGTAGTAAGAATATGCCCTGGACCACTGGAAGTTATGGTCCTTGCGCCCGAAGATGTTCATTGTATCTCCATAGAACTACTGTCGAGATGGTGCCATAAGTTTATGAGAACGTTTGTTTGCTCTAGACTATGGTTGAAATGAACAGTTAGAGGGGATAATATAGCCCTCCACAAATGTTGGTTCAATGCTTGTGAATGGGAAATATCCTCGAGCCTTTCGCTCATTAATGGCAATCTCTATGGGTGCTGCATGATGAGCTGTTAGCAATAAATCTTACTTATTGCATACTTAGAAGTGCGGAGGTGGTGGGCACGACGAAGAGAAATTAAGGATTGGAGGTTTGACGACATGCGAATGACATTCCATGATTTTGAAATCAACACTCGGAAGGGATAATATAACCCTCCGTAAATCTTGGTTTAATGCGTATTAATGAGAGATCTCCTCAAGCCTTTTTCTCATCAATGGCAATCTATTCGGTTCCTACACGATTAACTGTTAACATTAAATCTTACTAATTGCATATTTAGAAATAAGACCTTATATATATATATATTTATAAACAATTTTTTATTATAGACAAGTGCAAAGGTGACAGAGACGGGGAAGAGAAAGGAAGGAATGGCTAGGTATAAAAAGCGGTTAGACGAGATTCAAAATAGGGTTACAGGGGTCATACGGGCTTGAATTAGGGTTGCAAGTGACACAGAGGAGAGGTGAGCGCCAAACGGTCAAATTATGTATATATATATATGTGTGTGTTTTTCTAAACAATTTCTTATTATAAACAAGTGCGAAGATGACGGGGACGATATATATATATATATATATATATCGTCCCCGTCATCTTCGCACTTGTTTATAATAAGAAATTGTTTAGAAAAACACACACACACACACACATATATATATATAAACAATCTTTTTTATTATAAATAAGACTCTTTTATATATACATAAGTATGAACAGTGGTCAGACTGGCTTGAAAGTAGGGTTGCAAGCGATACAAAGGAGAGGTGAGCGCCCAACGGTCAAATTATATGTCTTTATATATATATATATATATATATATAAATGTTTTTCTAAACAATTTTTTATTATAAACAAGTGCGAAGATGACGACGACGAGGAAGAGAAAGTGAGGAATGGCCAATTATGAAAAGCGGTTGGATAGGTTTCAAAATAGGGTTACAGGGGATTGTGAGGAGAGGTGAGGGCCCGACGATCAAATTGCATGTCTCGGAAATTTTGACTACAAAAGGCGTAAAAGGGAAAAATGCATGATGGGGCAGTCCAGTGGACGGTTTGTATATTTGTGGAATTTCGGATGCTGTTTGTAGGCCGTGGAACAATGGAAGGGAAATCTTGAGCCCTCCTATCCGGGAACCCGCAATCGAAAAAGTGGCTAAGTATGGAATAGGGAAACGGTCGGTCAGACTCGTTTTCGCTAATATATTGAAATTTGTAATAAATATCCCATTACCTGGCAAGATCTTTTCTGCATGTATATCACGGAATTCCGGGTGCTGTTTGTAGGTCGCGGAAAATTGCAAGAGAAATATTGAACCAACCTGTCCGAGAACCCACAACCGAAAAATTTGATAAGTATGGAATAGGGAAATGGTCGGTGGAATTCATTTTCGCTAATATATTGATATTTGCAATAGATATCCCATTACCTGGAAGGATATTTTTTGCATGTTTCTGTACAAGTTGTGTAGGAACAGTTATTATGACGGTCTCCTCGAGGCATGGTGAGCTGTTAGCATTAAACCTCAGTTATTTCATACTTGGAAAGAAGTGCGAAGGGTGTGGGCATAGGGAACACCGATTAGGAATTTGATATTTCGTGAACCCTCCAACCTGATGATCTGCGAAAGAAATTTGAAGAAATGGCAAAGTATGGAAAGTGGATGGACAAGCTTCAAAATGGGGTGACAATAGTTCCACAAGAGACGTGAGGACCCGACGGTCAAATTGTATGTCTCAGAACTTTTGAGTGCAAAATGTGTACCACGGAAGAGGGGATGATGGGCAGTCTGTGTAACATGGAAGAGGGTATGATGTGAGAGTCTGGTTGTAATTTTGTATATCGTGGAAGTCAGGGTGATATTTGCAGGTCACAGAACAATGGAAGTGCAATTTAGAGCCCGCCTACCCGGGAATTCAAGGTCGAAGAAGTGGCTATGTATGGAATGGGGAAGTGGTTGGTCAAAGTCGTGATATAAAAGCATGAGTGCAAATGTGAACCCGCGAGTCCGCCAACCTGCTCAACTAGACATTTTTAGAAAAAATGACTAAGTAACAAGAAAGATAAAGTACAGGGAAAAGAGAAACGAGAATTTGGTTAAGTATAGAAGATTTAAAAGAAGGAATAATATATTCACATCTGTAATAGATATCCCATTTCCTGGCAAGATCTTTTCTTCATGTTTCTGGAGAAGAGATATACTTATTGCATATACTTGGAAAGAAGTGCGAAGGTGGCGGGCATAGAAAACAACGACTAGGAATTGGAAATTGTTTGAACCCGCTAACCCGACAATCCGCAAAAGAGATTGCAAGAAATGGCCAAGCGTGGAAAGCGCTGGGACGAGCTTCAAAATAGGGTGACAAGGGTTCCAGTGGAGACGTGAGGCCCCGACGGTCAAATTGTATGTAATGAAACTTTTGAGTGCAAATTATGTAACACAAAAAAGGGGATGATGTAGGAGTCTGGAAGTCAATTTGTATATCGCGGAAGCTCGGGGGCTATTTGTAGGTCAAGGAACACTGGAAGTGCAGTCCGCTTGTCCGGGAACCCGCAAGCAAAAAAGTCAGGTAAGTATGGAATTGGAGGCGCGTAAGAGATTCCAAGAAATAGCGAAATATGGAAAGCAGACACACGAGATTCAAAATGGGGTGACAATAGTTGCCCAAGAGACGTGAGGACCCGAAGGTCAAATTGCAAGTCTTAGAAATTTTGAGTGTAAACTATGTATCACGGAATAGGGTATGATGTGGGAGTCCAACAATAAATTTGTATATTGCGGAGGTCCGGGTGTTATTTGTAGGTCACGAAACAATTTAAGTACAATAGAGAGCCCGCTTGCCTGCGAATCTGTGATCTGAAAAGTGGTTAGGCATGGAATGCGTAGTGGTCGGTCATAGTCACGATATAAAAGCACGAGCGCAAATGTGAACCCGTGAGTCCACCAACACGCGCATTGAGACATTTTCGGAAAAATGACTAAGTAACCAGAAAGAGAAAGTAGAGGGGAAAAAGAAATGGGAATTTGGTTAAGTATAGAAGAGGGAAAAAAAGGTCCAATATATTCAAATATGTAATAGATATTCCATTTTCTGGAAAGATATTTTCTATATGTTTCTGTAGAAGTTTTATACTTATTGCATATACTTGGAAATAAGTCTAAAGGCGACGGGCACAGGAAACAACGACTAAAAATTGGAAATTTCCTGAACCCGCCAACTCGACGATCCGCGAAAGAGATATCAAGAAATGGTCAAGTGTGGAAAGTGGTCGGACGAGCTTCAAAATAGGGTGACAAGGGTTCCCAAGGAGATGTAAGGCCCCGACGATCAAATTGTATGTATCAGAACATTTCAGTGAAAAGTGTGTAACACGAAAGAGGGGATGATGTGGGAGTCTAGAAGTAAATTTGCATATCGTAGAAGCCGGAGTGTTGTTTGCAGGTCACAGAACAATGGAAGTGCAATTTAGAGAAAGGGGAAGTACTCGGTTGGAATCGCGATATAAAAGAATGAATGAAAATGTGAACGCGTGAATCCACCAACCCGTGCAACAAGGCATTTTTGGAAAAAACGACTAAGTAACCAGAAAGAGAAATTACAGGGGATAAAAGAGTGGGAAAATAGAAAGGCAGAGGGCAATTTTCGTAAGCGGAAATTGGTTTCAAACAAGCCCCATTGTTACAAACCATCATTTTCTAGTCCAATATTTTATCCACTTATTCGTTTTCTATTGTGCTTGTACCATTAAAAAGGGTGTGAGCAAATGCTTTGTTGAAGATTAAATTTTATTGCAACTTGTGGAAGTAATTGTGTTCTTGATACATTCTTCCATGACTTTAACATATTAACTTAAGTATTAAACTTCTTGCATGATGGGTTGTTAGTATTAAAGATTAATAAATGCATGTCTAGAAACAATAATGACGATCTTCAATTTTAATATTGTAGTTGATTTCATAGTTCCATTTGACTACAACCACCGTATATCATTTTTTTTTTTTTTGTTTTATTTGCGAACAAGAAATTTGGTAATTTCATTAATAAAGTAAAAAATGCTCAAATAGAGGCCAGGGAACGGACAACTAATAAAATGTTCCCTTTCAGACTAAATGAATCAAGGAAGCGAAAGGGAAATAAGTAATCGTTTTCTTAGCAAGGCTGAGATGAAAGCGAAATTTCTATGGCGGGGCCCGGACAGCCGCATTGTGATTTGGTCTTGCTATGTTATATCTGCATTACAAATAGAATTGAATGTTGGTTTGAAACTGTCTAGGATTCATTTTTGTTTCCTTAAAAGCCTGATGGGATAGACACAATGCATTGTCATATAATTGTTAAATGTTCCATTTTAGATCAAATTACTTGATCCAATACAATATTGAAGAACTACGAGACTATCAAACCATTCCAATGAGAAGAGGTGTTCAATTCAGCAAAGAAGCAACAACCAAGACTCCAAGGCAAATTTTTTAATAGTAAATCCACTAAAAAAAAAAAAGAATACTGGGCAGTGTATATCTATCCATAGAAATTGGACTGAGTTATTTGCACCAAAACATTGAACATATTTGCCATAAACATAGGCACAAGTCCTTCAACATGCAGGAGCCATCGAGATGCTCTTCAAGATGCATACAAAACTGATTACCATGTTTTTTTTAAGGAAATCCTTGCAGTATTCTACTTGGGAGGTCAATCTTCGCAGCCCCAATCTCAATATCTTGTGGAAAACTTGAGGCGACAAAGAAACAAGAGAGTGGTTCCGCAGTGGAATAAATCCTTGGCTTGAAGTAGATGAAAAACAATCTTTCTCATAACTCTGGCATCGCTCCAACGTTGCACCCCAACAAGAAAGCAACACAAAATTTTTCAAACGTAGGACATAAGAACCCACCTTTGTGGTGAAATTGATAGTTCTCACAAGCTTTTTGTGAGGAAGAAGACGAAAAATGTTGCAGGGCAAACGGAGGAGCCCAAAACTAAAAGTTAAGACACACCAAGAAACCACCTCCTCATATTCGAAGACTTCAGGGACACATGTTGCACAAGAAATTCCAGAGGCCCAGATTAGTTCATTCTGGGAAGAAGGACATGAGTAGTAGGAATATGCCTTGCACCAGTGGGAGTTCTGGTCCTCATCCCCTAAGATGTTAATTGTATATCCAAAGAACAGGAGAGTGGTCCGGTAATTGAATAATTTTTTGTCTTGAAATATATCTCTGGGAGCATCAATAGACCATTTCTTTACAGTGAAAGACTTCCGCCCAGAACGAACTAATTTGGACTTGTGGAATTCCTACTTTTGAGCTGCAAAGTGGCTATTGCGTTCAACATCGATTTCTTTTCTGAAACCCTTTCTTTTGGTCTTGTCAGGGCCGCTATCACCGAGCTGGGAAGTGCCCCCCGTTATGATTGATTTAAATTTGGGCACAGGAGTGGGAACAACATCTGCATTACCATCATCCATTGTCGTATCATCGTCTATCAGATCATCTTCTCCCAACTCGAAATCGATTGCATCAACCTATGCACCAACCTTCAATGTAGGCAGGCAGATTGTCTGAGCAGGTGAGGTTGCCTTGTAATTCTTTGGCTTGAAATATATCTCTCGGTGCACCAAGGGACTATCTCCATTTTTTCTCCTAGGCGGAGGGAGATGAGTATTAAGAATATGCCCTGGAATACTAGAACCTCTGGCCATCATGCCTGAAGGTGTTTACTATATCTGGACAGAACTGTTGTGGAACTATGGCCATAAGTTAATGAGAATTTCTGTTTGCTCCAGATGATGTTTGAAATGAAAATTTGGAAGGGATAATATAACCCTCCGCAAATCTTGATTTAATGCGTATCAATGGAAGATCTCTTTGAGCCTTTCGCTGATCAATGACAATCTCCACGGTTCATGCGTAATGAACTGTTACCATTAAAGCTTACTAATTGCATATTTAGAAAAAAGTGAGAAGGTGGTGGTGATGACGAAGAGCGATTAAGGATTAGAGATTTAGTAAAGGCACCAACCGGACGATGCACGAAAGAGATTGCATCATGCTTGAAATGAATACTTGGAAATGATAACACTCTTCTCTACAAATCTTGGTTTATAATTCGTATTAATGACAAATCTTCTCCGGCCTTCCAGACATTAATGACAATATTAACGGTTCCTGCACGATGAGCTATTAGCATTAAAGATTAATAATTGTATATCTAGAAAGAAGTGCGAAGGTGATGGGGATGGTGAAGATCAATTAAGCATTTTACATTTCGTTCACCCTCCAACCCACGAAAGAGATTCCAAGAAATGGCCAAGTATGGAAAGCAGTCAGGCAAGCTTGAAAAATAGTGTCACAAGATATACTCATGAGATGTGAGGGGCCGATGGTCAAATTGTATGTCTCTGAACTTTTGACTGCACAATATGTAACACAGAACATGGCACAATGACAGATTTATGCGGTCAATTTGTATATCGCAAAATTTCAGGTGCTATTTGTAGGTAGCAGAACAATGGAAGTGCAATGTTGAGCAAGCCTAGCTAGGAACCAATGATGGTAATAGTGGCCAAGTATGCAATGGGTAAGCAGTTGGTCGGACTCATGATATAAAAGCACGAGACATTCTTGGAATAGGGAATATTGAGGGGCTTGAAAACAGGGCCACAAGCTCTACTCAAGAGAAGTGAGGGCCCAATGGTCAAATTGTATCTATCCCAACTTTTGATTGCAAAATGTGTAACACGGAACAAGAGATAATGACATATTTCGACGGTCAATTTGTATATTGTGGAACTTTGGGTGCTGTATATAAAAGCATGAGACATTTAGAAAAACAACACATTTGGAAAAATGACCAAATAACCAGAAAGGGAAAGCAAACGAGAAAAAGGGGAATTTGTTTTCTAATTTGTAGATCGGGGAGGTCTGGGTGCTGTTTGCAAGTGATGAAACAATGGAAAGGCAATGTTGAACATGCGATCCAAAAAGTTTGCTGAATATGAAATGGGGAAGCGGTTGGTCGGGCTCGTGATACAAAAGTATCAGTGGAAATCTAAAGATGTGAATCTGCCAACTCCCGCACCTAGACATTTTCTGAAAAATGACTAAGTAACCAGAAAGGGAAAGCAGAGGGAAAAAAGAAAGGGGATGACAATTTTTCAGAAGTGGGAATTGGTGTAAGAAAGCCCCATTGATGGTCTTAACAGTAACTATGAAGTGCATTAAACATGCGAACAGGTTCTTCAATCAAGGAATAGATAAAGCGAGCCATGCTTATAGTTTCCAAGATGTGTTTGTATAAGAGAAGCATCGAAAAACCACAAGAAAACAACGATGAATTTGAATTAAAATGTCTTGTAGTTGATATGATAGTTCCATTGGACTTCACATAGTATATATCCTTTTATTTCAAATTATTCCTGGAGATGAATTTTGCTAAGTTCATCGATCAAGGAAAAGTGCTAAAATGAGCCACATACTACATTTGCGTCAGAGAGCTTATATTAAAAGGCAAAGCATGTCCTGTATATTCTTTAAGATCATAGAAAAACTGCCAAGACCCTGAATGTATTATTAATTTTCCAGAACGAAGCATACAACCAAGAACCAAGTAAATACCAAATGTATTGAAAGTAGAGGCACAAGCCAACGCATGAACACAGAAGGTGCCAAGCGATATTCCACAAGGTTCCATAGAGCAGTACGCATCGACCTTTGCATCAAAAAATTTGATATATAAAAAAAACAAACGTGGCATTGGTTTTCTCTTACATTTGGTATATGTTCCCATGAGAAAATAATCGGGGCCATGGGATATGAACAAAAGTCTGCCAAACACAAGACAACACAAAACCAACGGAGCTTCACCATTGTACCCTAGCTATAGCCAAACCTCAAAATGGGGAACCAGAAACTTTCCGATTACTCTTTTACCATGAAGCAAGATCACTATGGACATTTTCTTCTGATAGTGCCATGTTTTATCACTACCCATTTTAAAAATGCCAAATTTCCAATATTATTGGAAATTCCTGATGGTTTTGCCCAGAGGAGCAAGCTATTTTGAAGGTTCAAAGGGTGGGCCTTAGTTATTTACAATTGGATACTTTGTATGGGGTTTGTCCTCATGCTTCTCATTTCTGGACTGAACAATGTTATGCGCTTGTACATAACCAATAACTGCACCTTCATGTATGAATTCCAATGCCCAAACTCCCCAATCTTATAGTGAGTTATGAAGATATCAAGCTCATGTTTCAATCCATGCTGAGTCCTTTTTTTTCAATTAGGGCATTGATAAAATGCAGATACCATACCACAAATGTATAGTTGGAGATCATCTTTTTTTTTATTTGGGTACCCAAAAAAAACAAAAATCCTGCCATGGGTATATAGTTGGAAAACATTTTTTCAATTTGGGCACCCTAAAAGGTGCAAATTCCTCCAACAAAGCCACAACCAACTACCATTTTTTTTTTCATTTGCACACCCCAACAAATATGCAATTTTTTTATTGGGAGATGCTAAAAAACATGAAAATAACAACATCGATTGCATTTGTAGTTAGATTCTCCTTGTTGTTTCAAGTGCACAAAAAGAGACAAAATCTCTGGAAAGAAAATTTTACAGCCATAGATGTAAACTCCAAGAAATCGAGTACAACGAACATTCATCTGGGTGTTGAAGAAAAATTACAGACACACATGAGATTTTTTTGTTTCCTGCCAAAGCTTGATTTTTTTTTTTTTTTTTTC
>ML812617.1:32317-58980 GCA_009831015.1 Picea engelmannii
GCATCCCAAGCACAGAAGGAACCAGAAACATATGACGAGCATGCCAGTAGAAATAATCAAACATTCTTACTTGCAAACTGCAAATAGTGAACAACAAAGAACGAATAGAAAATGAAATTATGGCATCGAAACTTACTCCGAAATGATGGACGACAGAAGCGCAGGTTGAATTGTGGGTGCAACACTTGGACCCCGCAAAGAAAAAAAAAAGATCCAACTGCGAATGCAGGACCCCAACCCTACAAAGTTGAAGTAAACAAAAGCAAGCAACAAGCACCCACAGGTCCAACCGCAGGCGCAGGTCCCAAACCTTGCAAAGTTGAACCAAACAACAACAAGCAACAATCGACGAACCATCGAACAAGAAGCACCGACCGAACCAGTAAACACTGTATGTATCTTCAACGATGACCAAATTGCATTCCAAGCATAGAAGAAGTATGAAACATACAATGCCTATTCAACTGGCGGTGGACAACAATATTGTCCAAATTCACTGCAACATTGTATGAAAAAATTCGAGGAAAAATGTACTTTGAGAAGACTATTTAGGTAATATTTAAGGTTGTTAGGCTGTTTAAGGGCCTCGCGGTATGCAAACATTTAAGCTGTCAGGCCCGTTTCAGGACCTCGTGCTATGTAAACATTTAAGCTGTGAGGCCTATTTAAGCACCTCAAAAAAAGTGTCAATGCTCTAAACCTTCAGTATGTAAACATTTCAATACAAATACAAAGGACTAATAATAATAAAAGGACATATTAATATGCAATCACTATAGTCCCTCTACGCCTTCGACATGGACTAATAATTAAAAAACACCGTCCATGCTCAGAACTTTCGATATGTAAACATTTCAGTAAAAATGTAATAAAAATTAAAAAAGAGCGTCTAAGATCAAAACTTTGGATATCTACACATTTACAACATTGGGAACAACAACGCTGGCAATAAGACTTCCAATATATTCTCCAATGAGACGATGACATATAAGTTTTTTATATATATATAAAATAATGTTTTTATTTCTATAGTACGAACAATATAGATGATGTAAAAATTTATAGTCAAATGACATATTAATATGAAGTCAACAAATTATCGATCGCTATAATCCCTCTACGCCTTCAACATAGACTAATAAATAACACTTAATATCCATTCAAACTATAATTCAATTTTTTTTTTTTTTTCGTATTATTCACTTAACCATAAAAAAAAAATCCAAACAAACACTTTATATAGGTCCTAATAAACATCCAAATAAAGTTCTCTATTTCTTGATGTAATGTCAATTAGTGATTTAGATCTCTTTTAGATGGTATGGCAATGTGTAACTTAAGAAACAATAATCATCTATGTGTAATGTGAAGGTTTAATTTTTTATTTATTTTTAACTTTAAATTAATATTAAAACAAAAATATAATTTATATGATTTTAATATAAATATAATGTAATGATTAATTATTAATTTATTATAATAATGTTTATTTTAATTTCATATCAACATTGAAAATTTAAAAATTCTCTAAGATGGCATATGTCTTTTTGTTTTTGTATTTTTTTTAAGTTGGTTTTCAATTAAGATTAAGGTCTAGACATGAATATTCCTTTCGTTCTAGCTTATTATACTTACAAGAATGGCATGTATGTGTTACACATCTCTTCTTTTACAAGAATGACATGTATGTGTCACATCAGGCATTGCAAAAATAAATAAGGAAACTTAAATGAATTAGTGAATTGAATTATTAATGTTTATAAATGGACAAAAGCAATTAACAAGAGTATCAAACAATTAACAAGAGTATCAAAAAGGTTTAAATATTAAATTTTTTTTAAATATTTTCTAAAGTTCATCAAAAAAATTTTACAATTTTTTTAAAGGAAAAAAATATTATAAATTTAAAACAATCTAGACTCCTCCATGATCATCAATCTAGACTACCAATCACTCTAGACCAATTTCACCGTTATTAAAGGTCTATGTCTTTGAATCTGCAACTATTTTAGATTGTTAAATATGCATGAGTTTCTTCCCATTACATTTTTTATATTATATTATTGTAGTATTGGTTATACTTTTGGATATGTCACTACATATATGTAAATGAGATATTCTAACCACATAGAATCATAATAGTTATATTATTTTTTACATATGAATTTTGTGCGTAATATGTACTTTTGTGCTATGTGTTGGCAACATGTTCATTTGGTATACACATACTCTTTCATAATATGGATAGAATATAGTAAAGTTATTTTTTAATTTTGAGTTATGATTGACATGGAAGTAATTACAATTTCCTTATTTTAATCTTAATGATTGATTTTGTGTTACAATTTCCTTATTTTAATTTTAATGATTGATTTTGTGTGTAATATGTACTTATTGGGTTGACAACACATTGATTTGGTATACACACATTGTTTCATATTATGGATAGAACACAGTAAAATTATTTTTTAATTTGAGTTAATATTGTGATGGAAGAGAAAAATGAGGAGTTTTTCACTATTTGGCAAGGTTCAATTTTAACGAGGGTCGATTAACCTTGAGCCATGGGGAAACCTTGAGGTAGTGTTCGAACCTATGGTTGTACCTGGAGATATTATATTAAATGATATCGTGACTCGTGCACACATAAGTGGATCAAATCCCACCCCATCTCCTTCAAATTTTAAAGAGAATGTGGATGGAGTCACTCCTGCATATGGTCACGATGGCTAGGGTTTATCCATGGTCGCTCGTTGCAGCAACGTGTGCCGAGCCTCCAGCCTTCGTACCTCCCTCCCTCATTGACCATGGTGGTGGCCTCATCCATTTATGCTCGTGCCCCAATCTATGTGGTTGTTCCCTCCATCTTAGCGTTCATGTCGGTTTTAGTTTCGTAGTTTGGTGCCTCTTTTCAGGATGTTGTTCATCAAGACTCTACTCCCCCTTCTCGTCTCTTCTAGTTCAAGAATCCCCTTCTCTTGTCATTCCCATGGGACAAGTCGTTAAGGAAGATGAAGCGTATTACAGATCTATGAGTTTGGTCTGTCGCTTCAATGGTTTTTGGCCAAAGTTAGCAGATCTCAACAACTGGATCTTAGCTACCTGGATCCCTATCATGCAACAACAAGCTTTCATTTATCCTTGTGAAAAATGATTCTTCATTGTTGAGTTTGACAATGAGGAGGACCGAGATCTGATTTTCAACTAAGATCCGTGGTTTTGGGGAAGCTTAGGTTTGTGCATGGAACCCTAGACTCCTTTCAATCCTGCTACTGACGTTCTCTCCTTAGCCTTTGTTTGGGTGAGACTTCCTAATCTTCCCTTGCACTTTCAGGGTTTTCCCTCTCTTGAAGCCATTGATTCAACATTGGAAAAGTTCGATTTTGCAAGTCGTGAAACTGCGAGGCACAACACCTCTACTATGCCCGTATTTGTGTGGAAATGGACTTCAGTAAAGGGTTCCCAACTGAAGTTATTCTCACTGGTAAAAAATATTCTTGGTCTTAGAAACTAGACTATGAGAGAGTTTCCTTGCATTGTAGATCTTCTTTTGAAACAAGTCATCTTGCAACCCTTTGTTCCAAAGGGTTTAGGAGGAATATAAAGCATTGGAAATCCACTTGGTGGATTAGATCTAATGACGACCATCAAGTAATCTCAAAATACTACAGACAACGTCTTCAAGTCAGTGAAAATCCTTCTCAATCAGATCCTCCTATTCCACCAACTCCTTTATCTCAAGACTTGCACCAATAATCCACTCAGAAGCTGGAGAAAGAGTCACATCTGCCCTTCAAGTCTCCGATCAAGGACTTTAGATCCAACAATCCCCTCGTCCATCGACATGTTGGGCAAAGCAGAGTGTTGAAGCTGAGGTACCCGATCAAGAAAAAAAAGAAGCTTCGGATCAAGACAATTCAAGAATCAAGGCATCACAAATACCCCAACATCTGCAAATGAAGTTTGGATGGTAGTTGGAAAGAAGAAGAAATCACATGTAACATCACAGCCAATGGTAACAAGAAGTCAGGATCGCAAGTCAGTCAAAAGGGCAAGCTCTTCCCCAACAAGTTAATTTAGATGCAATGTCTCTTCACTTTTATCCTCAGAGTATTTTTCCGAGTGTATTCAATAAGGTTGTTCTATGTGAAGTTTTCATTTGAGTATTTGAAATAGTCATTATAGCTTGTAGTAATTGTCTATTTGAGGCCCCAGATTGGCCCGAATTTTCTTAGATTTTGTAACTCCTCAACGTGCTTTGGCCACACCCCTTTTTTGATAATACAAATCTCTTAGTTTTTGTGAAAAAAAAAGATTGTGATGGAAACAATTACAATTGCCTTATTCTAATCTTAGTGATTGATTTTGTGTAGTATTATAAGTAAATAACCCACAATATCCATTAAAGCTGTGATTGAAAGTTGAATTTTTTCATGTTAACCATTGAAATTTGATTATTTTTAATTTTATCAACACTCTTATAATATTTTCCATTTTCCAAATTTCAATGTTAATCATTTGTATTTAACTTGCACTTAAAACCTAAAGTCACTTGACCATCGAAAAAAAAATCCAAACAAACACTTTATATGGGTCTTAACAAACATTCAAATAAAGTTCTCTATTTCTTTTTTTTTTTGTAAATAAAGTAGGGTCCTTGTATTAATTTCTACTGTTATCTGTACAATGCCATGTGTTAGCCACCTATTTTGCCACTAAAGGGAAACCATAACAGGTGGCTGCCATTAAAAACTTAGAGTTTGACGCGTCACCGCGTGAACAAAACTGTATGAACAAAATGATTTGATCGCCATGACCAAAATTTATGAACATAATGGAATTGGTCACCGTGACTATCTAGTCTGCGACAAGAGCAATAAAAAAATAGTAGCCTGCAATGAGAGCAAACAAAAAATAGAAACCTGGAGGCTTTACTCCATGGGCGAGCTCGGGCGGCCATGGATGTTGTCGACAAGGGTGTACTTCTGGCCACACGTTCGGCATCGAGTCTGCGCAGGAGTATCTGCTAATGCATCAGACAAAATGTCCAGTCTTTGGCTGAGGACGCACTGTGAGTGCATCTGATCGTCTTGCTTTTGCTGAATTTCGAAAATGAGTTGGAGGTGCTCCTCCGAGAGTTGATTTGCATAGAGCAGAGGCAACTCCACTTCCTTGTCCTCGCCAACGTTCATTGTGTGTTCCTCCACCTACCATCTTGGGCGGATTTCCTCCTTCAGGATGCAACTGCCATCGCCAAACACCGGGTCTTGTGGATTGATTTTCGGGGGAGGGGGGGTGGCAAGAGGATTAGTGCGCAAAGGAGTGCACTCTCTCGACGATGGTGTTTCCTCTTTAACCAAGCGGTTTCCATGGATGGAGTGAGAGGGTGACGATGGAGGCTCCGACGACCCCTCGCTATTATGCCTAGGGTCGGAGGTGCGAAATGAAATGAGAGCCAATTGGGAGGGGGTAAATCTATCACGCCTAGAGAGGGCATTGTAGTACAATGAGAATCTCTTGGACTTTCCCCTTTCTCTTGGCATGGTGGAGAGAATGCAGAGGCTAGTTTGTGGTGGAGTGAAGGTGGAGGGCGGAGGGGCTAGTGGAAAGCGCCCGGGAGAGCTTAAAAGAGTCGAAGTGCAGGAGTAAAAGCAAAGGGAAATGCAGATAATTTGCCTATGAGAGCCAAGGGGCTGGAGTAGAGTAGCAGATGGATAAAGAGAGAATTCACCTGAGAAAGCAAGGGAGAAAACACAATTGTAGAGGGAAAAGGTGAGAAATCGCTCAAAAGAGCCAAGGAGAAAGAGAAAATGTAGAGGGGGAATGAACAAATTCACCAAGGCGATTGCCCGCTTAGTACACCACGAAATGACGGATAGGCTAGCCATGAGAGCCAAGGTGACGACTTCCCTAGGCCTGGTACACCTGGTCTGGCTTATGCGAGGGGCCATTAACCCTACAAGGCTTTCCAGGCGCATTACCATTACTCTCCACTGGGTGCGGGTCATTCTGCAGTAATAGGCGGAGGGCTGGCGACTGGGGTTAATAACTCCCCTGGCCACCCCATTCCATCTGTCCTCTGACACTGACTAGGTGGCACCCCATCCAGGGTCTTGACGTAATGTCAATTATTAATTGTTTCACTATTTAGATCGGGTCGTGATTCTCTTTGAGATGGTATGGAAATGTGTAATGTAAGAATCAATAATCATCAATATGTAATGTGAACATTTTATTAATTTCAATATTTTCTTTAATTTCAAATTAATATTAAAAAAATAATATATAATTTATATGATTTTAGTACAAATATAATGTAATGATTAATTATTATTTTATTATAAGAATGTTTATTTTAATTTCAGATCAACATTAAAAGAGATTAAAAAATTAAAAGTTCCCTTGTTATATACAATATTTAAAAGATGAAATATGTCTTTTTGTTTTTGTTTTTAGTTGATTTTGGATTAAGATTGTTGGATCATGTTGTCATTGATGCCAAAGGATTGATTGATTGATGTCAAAGAAACAATGTCTTGTCATAACACACTGATGTAATATGTATTATCCTTGATGTGAATGGATTGATGTCAAGTGGAGTCATAGTCATATGATGTCATGCATAGATGAATATGGATCAATGAGTTGTCATTGACATATGATGCATAGATGAAGATGGATAGATGCGTTGTCATTGATATATGATGCATAGATGAAGATGGATCAATGAATTGTCATTGATATATGATGCATATATGAAGATGGATCAATGTAGTTTCATTGATATATGATGCATAGTTGGATTGATGTAAAGATGACTTATTATTGTCTTGATAAGGAGTACAGATGGATGAACTCCATTATTGTCTTGATAAGGAGTACAAATGGATGAACTCCAAAGTGGTCCCCTTATGGTGAAAGCCCTCACGGGAAAACGCTTTGCGATTGAGATATCCTAGAAGTATGGTTAGAGAACCCATACTTAATTGTGGAATAATGAGATGAAGATTGGTAAATTTGTCAATGAAAATATCCTAGATGGATAATGCTTGTCATGCCATTTCTGGTGGTATGTGGAACATTACATAACTCCTCATGGTTTGAGAGTGACAACCTTATGAAGTTGGAGGACCCTCATATGTTGGCTTGAAGCCCCAAAAGGTCAAAGAAGTCAAAGTGCTTGCAAAGAAGTAAGATTATTTAAATAATAAAGTGAAGTGACAAAATCAAAGAGGATTATTTAAATAATAAAGTGAAGTGACAAAGTCGAGGAGGATTATTTAAATAATAAAGTAAATGGAGAACTTTCTAATTATGGAAAGTGGTTATAAGAAGGTTAACCCTAAAATGGGGAAAATGGGTTAAGTGGTCAAGTGACTATTGGATACATGGACAAGTGGAAAATTGGGCAAAGTTGGACATAGGTGACTATGTGGACAAAGTGGCCTAGAAGATGCTTCTAAAGAAGCTACTTGGAGAGTATAAATAAGAGGCAAGGGTCTCTTGTGAAAAAATATCTCTTGAGCATATATTGAAGATCTATTCTGAGAGACTGTGTGGCTGGAGGATCTCATGGACGCATCAAAGTTTCCATAAGTCTGAGATCTCGACGACGAAAGTTTCGAAAGTTCAAAAACTCTAGTTTCTGAAGGAGTACGTGAGCAACGGTGGGCTATAGAGTGTACATATGCAGCTGCAGCGAGCCAGCACACGTACACACGCGGGCTGAAGGAGGAAAGAGCACGTACAACAGGTAGAAGTCATGAAGAGTTGAGTGTGAGATGGTGCCGGGTTCTTGAAGTCTGAAGCAAGTCCCAGATCTCCATTCTATGGGCTCAGATTTGCCATAGAAACTTTGGTATGGTTACATATTTGTCTTGATGGATACTCTTGGTTATTGTATGGTGAATGCTTGAGGCATTCTTGGTATGGTTGTTGTGATATGGTTATGATTGGTTGATTGATAGAGTGAACAACACTCCTATGTTTCAGTATTGATATGGTTTCCATAGTATATTGGTTACTTATGTTTGAGTAGCATTCATATTGTATGGTTGAGGAGCATGAGTAAGTTGTTGGAGAGATTGGATGTGTTGAGATTGGTTATGGTACAAATTGGACAGTGAAAGACAAAAGTGAATGTGACTGAAGGCTGCAGAGGATCTGAGTTTTTCATGGAGAGTAAACCCTAGTTGTTCAGAAGGCACACGCAGGCTGTAGTACAGATTGGCAGTGTACATATGCAATTTGTACTACTGGTAGGGCGCGTACATACATGTGCTGCACTATTGAGAGGTCGCGTACCTGTTGATTGATTGGTTTATGTTAATGATTCATTCCTCTTCTCTATTGGTGCTGAGTTGTGTAAGCTGAGTCTTGCATTATAGAGCTGGTGCTTTTGTGGAGTTGTAACTCTATTCAGTCATTGCTGATAACCCAAGGATTGTAGTCCGTAATAAAAAGGAAATTGTACATACATCTTGTGTTCTTTGTGTTCATTGTGGTGATGAATTATTGATGATATATGTTGTTGATGTATGTTCACATTTAACTGGTTATAAATGACAACAATAAGTAATGAGTAAATGGTGATTGCTAACTAAGGAGTTTTGTGAAGGGAAGTTTGAAAAAAAGAGCCCTACACTTATTCACCCCCCCTTTCAGTGTGGTCAGTGTGTCCAACAAAGATTAGAGTTTGGACATGAATATTCCTTTCGTTCTAGCTTACTAGATTTACAAGAATGACATGTAAGTGTTGCATCTCTTCTACCTTAGGCATTGCAAAAATAAATAAGGAAACTTAAATGAATAACTGAATTGAATTATTAATGTCTATAAATGGACAAAAATAATTAACATGAGTGTCAAAAAGTTTTGACATTACAAAGTATAATGGGAAACTATCCTAACACAACTCTAAAGGAGCTAATACACATCATATTAGAGTAAATTATGACATGCGAAAATTGAACCTAGGTGGGGAGGATAACAACCATTTCTTGCCAATTACTCGAGCTAGAACCAATTGACAAATCATTTATATTTTATATAGTGACTATTTGTGTATTATATAAAATATTTATAGGAAATATATATATATTTAAAAGAGATTGAAGTTGTATATTAAATAAAGAGGTTGTTGCACCTAAGCGAAACAATATTCAAAATTTGTACAAAATTGGGCTCAATAATGTTTGATGCCTCTTCTACAGTTTTAACATAAAAAAAAACTATAATTCGCCTTATACAATCGTGCGAGTTTGCTACTATATACTTCGAAAAATTGACCAAGCAAAAATATACATCAGAAGTGCATAATTCAAACTATGGATTCATTGTCGAGAGTTTCCTGGATTTCCTCATGACTAGGCTCATTGTCCTCAATCTCCATTGGAACCATTTCTTGATTTCCTTGAATTTCTTCCGGATTTGTTGCCTGTAATTCTGAATTTGGATGATTGTTCGATCCATAATTAGATTGTGGATGCATTGCGGGGACTCGAAGCTGTTGGCTTCCTTGCTCCAACGCATCCATACACTGTGAAAACATCATCACTGCATGGTCCAATTCGTTGTAGTGTTGTATTTATTACACTTTATCTTACTCTAACATCTCGATTCGTTGTAGCAAAGTCACAATTATTTGGTCCTGGTTGGCCACTTTGTTGTTTATTTGGGTGTAATTCAACCTGCTTCCCTTGGCCATATCTTCATGCTTGCGTAGTATGCACTTAATATCATTCCAAGATGGGTCCATGACATTAAAGTTATTCGCATGAGTGAAGGAAAATGTCCAACTAGACTTGAACCATAATGTAAACTTGAACCACCTCAACTAGATTAAAAAACCTCGCCTATAAGGGTACATGGGTGAGGTCCCAATTTATTATTACCACAATTTGAGTTCCTCTATGCAATGAGGGTTTTGGAGGAGTCACTACAAAGATGGTCTAGATCTGTTGTAACTAACCCAAAAAACTGACCAATATAATTGTCACGACGAGTAGGAACATTTTTCGTGTCTTTTGTCCAGTGCACTCAATGCCCAAAGAAAGTACATAAGTCAAAAAGCAGAGCAGGATGGTGGCAATATTTGAGAGGGAGAGAATAAGGGGCAACCCAAGAAACTAAAGACCACTTTGAATGCCCGAGAGACTAGACTGGAGAAGGGAATCCAGGAGGTCCGAAGGCCAACTAAAAACCCAGAGAAAAGGGAGAATTCTAGACCAAATGGACATAGTATCAATGTCGAACCCCAATGGCAGAGAATTATTCATATTTTGGATGGCATAAAGAGCAAAAAGGGTGTGGCTGATAAAAGGAATTTGGATGTTGTTGCGAGCCAAAGAGGGGATCAAAGTCCAAATAAGTAGATACACGACAACATTGCGATATATGGTAATGACATAAAACCTTAAATCACTGCAGGAAATACCTAAGCCCAAGCCAGAAGCTGGTTGACCAGGTCCAACACCAATCCGATAAAAACTGAACTATTCATATTATCAAATATTGCAAAGATTGACTTATTTAAGGAATGGAAATAAGGAAAAATCGGTTCAACGATACATAGAAAATAAAACTTGGAATGGACCGAGTGCAAAAGAAGGTGACCCTCAATCTAGATCAGAGCGTTGTATCGAACCTCCCACATTTTCTTTGAGTGCAAATCCATCATGGCAGGGTCTGGATGAATGCGCCCGCACATACTTATTGTGATATGGCCTTCGGGATTGTTGATACCCCTGCTCATATCGCCCAAGTGTTATTATTATTATTATTATTATTATTTAATTACAATTTATTTTTCGAGTTCTAAATTTATTATTAAGTATATAAAATGTAATAGTATATTTAATCAATTATAAATTATTCTAAATAAAATTTAAAATAAATCTATATATTTTGGTACTACATCATTTATTAGGTGTATAAGGATCTAAATTTTTTATTATAACTTTACATAAAACCAATTTATTTGGCAATTATCGTGAGATAATATAGATTAACCTTAGCTATATAACATCTCTTAGTTTGATGTGGTTTATGATTTTCTATTTTAATATTTTTTTTAAGAGGTTTATTTTAAACTCAAATTTACTCTAATAAATAATGCCGAAAAAATAAAATATAAGTGAAATGTACTATTGTAGTGATGAAAATTATAATCGTTGTAAAACATTAGGTGGTTCAACTTTGATCATTAACAATTAAAAAATCACCAAGACATACATAAATGCACACCATCCACTCTCTAGAGGATGAAGGTGTGTATTTATGTACCAAATATCATGACTAACAATTGTATTGATATGATGTTATGTTCTATGATCTTAACTTAGGGTGTAATGGGTTTCAAAGAATTGTTAGCAAGTGAACTATCTCTGAGAGTTGTATCTACCTCTCCTACCATTCATTTTCAAATTCCTACTGGAAAACACATAAATCATTTGACATGTAGTATTTACCTCATTTGATTGATGAAGCAAATGTGTTCCACGTCCTCCTGAACTCTTTGTTATAAATATTTCAAATAAGGTAGCGATGTACCCTGGCTTATGCTATATTTCTCTTTATAGTACCCTCACTACCTCACATCAAACCAATGAAAACATAGGTCCAAATTTTTTTGTTAATAAAACAAAACACAAGAACAAAAACCATCTTGTTAATAAAACAAAACACAAGAACAAAAACCATCTTCGAGATAACAAATACTACAAGACAATTTTAATTTCCACTTGAAACTCACTATTTATTACATCGTAGTCCATGACGTAATTAAAAGTCAAGCTCTACCTCTTTATTGAAAGTCACTATTTATTGAATTAACTCAACCAACCATAGACTAAGATATTATAAATCAGAAGTTGTAAAGACTAAAAACGATACAAGAGCCCAAGTTAGAGGTGATTTAAATTCATATGTAATCATGAAGACAATGTTTGAGAATTTTAATATTCTAAAAGTTGTGCGAAATTAAAAAAACCCAAAAAATATTAAAAATTTAAAATAAAGTTAAATAATAAAAAAAACAAAAAACAAAAATAGATAATAAAAATGTAGCCTATTGTTATCATTTATTCCACGGATCTTTAAAAATTGTTTTATGCTATTTGCCATTTTCTGCTTGGGGATGACAACAGAATACGGGGTTGGAGATGGGGAAACCCATCCGAGGAATGCGGAGTTGACATAATTCACCAATTTCGAGGAGGTTCTTGGCCTAGGAATCACCACTAACAATGTGGGTGCAACAAAGGCCCTAGAGTTGGCAATGAAGGTGCCAAGATAAACAATGAAGGAAATCTGGGACATATGAAGCAACAAAAGTGCAACAAAAGTGCCCAAGGAAGCAACAAAGGAAGTCTAGGACATATGACTCTTCCATGATCAGATCAATCTAGACCACCTTCACCATGATTGAAGGTCCACATCTTCGAATCTCCAACTATTTTAGATTGTTAAATATGCATGAGTTTCTTACCATTACATTTTCTATATTATATTATGTATTGGTTATACTTATGGATCTCTCACTACATATATTTAAAGGATATATTCTCACTAGTGACCATCATAATATTGATCATTTAGGTTTCTGTGGTGAGAGATTTGTTTAGAAATTGTCGGAAGAACCACAATGTTTTTGATAGCCTGTCGATGTTTCGGATCCACAACAGGATCCATCTTCAGGACAAAAAAGCCCGAGGAAAAATAAGAGAGGAACCCTTAATAAATAATGATGAGGAGGGTGGAAAACTAAGGTCGGCTAAGTGAAACCCTAGGTTTGAAGAGATTTTTCCAAAATAGGTATTTAATAGTGATTTAGTTAATTAATGGATTAAGTGGTTTAATTTGATAACCCGACGGTGTTAATATTATTAATATTAAATTTTATGTTAATTATAGGTTAAATTTAGGGTTAATTTGATGAGGTAGTATTAATATTATTATTGTTATATTAGTGGTTTAATTTGATAATCATATGGTGTTAATATTATTAATATTAATTTATGTTAATTATAGGTTAAATTTAGGGTTGATTTAATGAGGTAGCATTAATATTATTATTGTTATATTAGTGGTCGGCTAAGTGAAACCCTAGGTTTGAGGAGATTTTTCCAAAATAGGTATTTAAAAATGATTTAGTTAATTAATGAATTAAGTGGTTTAATTTGATAACCCGATGGTGTTAATATTATTAATATTAAATTTTATGTTAATTATAGGTTAAATTTTGGGGTTAATTTAATGAGGTAGTATTAATATTATTATTGTTATATTAGTGGTTTAATTTGATAACCATATGGTGTTAATATTATTAATATTAATTTTATGTTAATTATAGGTTAAATTTAGGGTTAATTTAATGAGGTCTCATTAATATTATTATTGTTATATTAGTGGTAGAAGATTATAAGTTGGAATCAATTAGGTTGGTCTTGAAATGGTTTAATTTTTAATTATCTAGTAGATGTTGGTTAAGGTTAAGTTAGGTTTAATATGTAAAAAGGTAATAATAATATTATTATTAATGTATGTCAAAGGGATTTTTATAAGGTATGTTGGTATAAATTGGTTTTAATAAGGTTGGTTTTAATGATCAGGTTAAGTTAAGGTTCGGGAAAAGTGAGGGTGTAAGTACTAGAGTTCTGAGGGTAAGGTTAATAATGTTTTCTTTCCCGAATGAGCGGGATCCAACTATCACTAATCTCTAGGCCATTGTCTCTATTTAGGTTATCGGGATTTTTGATGATTTCGATTGCTTCTCTAATTCGTCTTTTAAGGAGATGATCTTCTTTAGCTAAGATTTTGGTGTCCTCTAGGCGTATATGATGCTTAGTTTTGAGAGAGTGTTCGGCTAGTGCTGAGGTGCGAGTTCGTTCATTCTTGATGTCAGCACTATGCTCTTTAATTCTGGTGTTGAAAGAGTGGCATGTTTCTCCAATGTAGCATTTGCCACAAGAAAAATCTATTCTGTATACTCCTTTGAAATTATGTTGGTCAAGCTTGTCCTTGACAGATCTCATTTTCTGTTTGATGGTATTAAGTGGTCTGAATGAGGTCTTAATCTCCTTCTTGTCTAGGATTTTTGCGATTTTATCAGTGACTCCTTGGATGTAAGGGAGGTAGGCGGTGAGGCTCGGGGTTTGGTTGTTTCTCTGTTGAGGTTTGTTATTTTCTTTTTCTTTTTCTAGGGCTTTCCTTATTGCGTTCTCAATATCTTTTTCTTTGTAACCTATGTTTTTGAAGGTGTTTTTTCTCTTGTTCTAAGTGTTCTTTATCTGAAATCCTTATGGTTCTAGTGGATAAGGTGTTAAGAATTCCTAATTTTTGGTTGGGGTGATGATGGGAACTGGCGTGAAGGTAGTTTTTGGTGTGGGTCTTTTTTCTGTAAATTGAATGTCCTAATTTACCATCTTCTTTTCTGTTTATTAGTATGTCAAGGAAAGGGATGGTGTCATTTTCTTCACGTTCCATTGTGAATTTAATGTCTTTGGATAAATTGTTGATGTGATGGAAGAACTTATTCAGCTCTTCTTCCCCATGTGGCCAAACTACATTATTATCATCAACGTAACGTTTCCATCTTAATGGTTTCAGGGGATATGAATCTATGGCTTTCTTTTCAAAGTTTTCCATGTAAAGGTTGGCAACGATGGGGGAAAGCGGAGAGCCCATGGCCATGCCACTAGTTTGTTCATAGAATTCACCTTGATAGCTAAAGAATGTGGAGCGAAGACAAACCTCAGCTAGTTTCACTGTTACTGGGTCAGCTACCTCTTTGATTGACAGTCGGTTCTTCTATTCCATTGACAACCGGCTAAGAAGCATAAAACATGTGCAGACCAAATGCGTTGGAAACATTGACATGATCTTCTGTGGTGATCTTTACTAGGCACAACCCATCCAAGATTTTTTGATATTTGAACAACCTATCGTTAACATGGAAACAATGACCCATGACTTCTAAAGAGACAATATTAAATGCTTTGAGTTGCATACTACAATGCGCTAGACAGATGAAACATTCATTGCAATTCTGAATAGAATGCGCACAAACAGCCAAACATATGATGACTTGACCTATATCAATTTGAGGTGCTTACGGTCTACACCAAAAGATCCAACGTTCCCTTACCTGTTCTACATAAATAAGGATGTTGCAAAGCATAATAGCCACATGCTGTCGCTCATGCCTGGCGATGATATCATCATCAATTCGATTGACTTGGAAGAAGACAACCATGGAAATGTCCCATGTCATGAACATTCAGTCACTTTACCTTTGCACCTTGCACTAAAATTAGAAATGCTAGTTGAAATATATGTCTGTAACTATGATTCACAGGATGGCTTGGTGAATGGTGCAGATGGAATACTGAAAGGCTATACGAAGACAAAAAAAGTAGATGTCCTTTGGATTAAGTTCCATGAACCACATATAGGCAAGCGACAAGAAAACAAGTTGTCTTATCTATATAATTCAAACACTGCAAGTGATTGGACTCCTATTTTGCGAATATCAAAGCCAGTATCGACATCAACAAAGACAGGTTGACTGAAGATTCACAAACAGTTTCCGATTAAACTTGCATGTGCACGTACAGTCCACAGATCACAAGGACTAACACTTGATAATGTTGTATTTCAGCCTGCTAGAATTCAGATACATGGACTTGTATACACAACACTGTCCCGTGTCAGAAGCATAGACTCCTTGTATTTACTAAGTCCTTTGACAAAAGATAACTTCAAAGTGAAACATAAAGTTGATATTGAGATGGAACGACTCAGGACCACCGCAAAATGGCAACTGCATTATGATTACCAATCCATACAAACAAATTCCTCTGTATTAATTCTCTCGCTTAACACACACAACTTAAATGCACACATGGATGATATACTAAATGACTATGATTTAATGCAATCCGATATTCTGTGCTTGCAGGAAACACACATGGCATTATGCATGCAGAACAAACAATTCCCAAATCACAATTGCATATCAAGTTACATTACACATGGGGTGGTGATACTGGTGAAAAAACATGTACCAATTTTGGACCACATACATATTGAAGAAAAGAATGTTGAACTGGTGCTTGCCAATTTTTTTTCCCATGGAACAGAAGTTGCAATACTAAATTTGTACGCTGCTCCCCATGCAACATTCTCCAACATAGTAAATGTTATTTCCAATGCATTTGACCATTTCCATCTGAACGGATCCATTGTACTTGTAGGAGACTTCAATATTGACATGCTACAAAATACTGGCAGAGCAAAAGAATTGCAAAACTACATGTGCAAATACAGTCTGCGCTTTCTTCTGAACAACACAACCCATCTGCAAAACACACTTATTGACCATGTCTGGTCCAATGTGCCCATTTCTCAATACAGTATGTTTGTCTTAGACACATATTGGTTTGATCACGATACAATTGGTATTGCACTTGAATTATGACATATACATCAAACTTATCGCAAACTCATATTTCTATGTTTCAAAGCATATATGTATCCTTGATTTCTACACATAGCGTTTTGGTGAGCATACATACGGTCTTCTACTCTAATTATAAAATATACATTGTGCAAAAAAATAAAAAATAAGGTACATCCTCAAAAAAACAATTTGTGACTCTATTCATCTTATTCAATTTTTTTATTTTATATGTACATAGTAGTTGTCTTTTTCTTAACATCTGAGCTTATGTTCATATCCCTTTTGTTTTGTACTTTTGTTGATAGAAACATAAAGGAAAACTAGAAGGCGCAAAGAACTCCTACACAGAGATGTACACGAATCAATGCAAAGGTGCATTCTTTTTCTGTCTGTGTTCCATAGTAAATAATTTTTCCTTTACTTTCTTTGAATTTGTCAAACTTGTTTGTAGGTATGCTTTTTTTTTTTCTTGTGCCGAAAAGCCGCTACGCTGCATGTCCGCCATCCAGCAGAACTACTATGTTGAGATAGCCAACCCGTGAGTCCATTTGTCAATATGTATATCACCCAACTATAATTGCTATTTGCAGGACACAGAACATTAGAGGCACAGTGTGCATCTCGCAAGTGCGCGATCCAAATAAGTGGCTAAGTATGGAATAAGGGATCTGCGCATCATAAGCAATTTGTAGGGCACCGAACAATAGAGATCCGTTTCTAACCCCACCAACCCGACAACGCGTGATGCACAAACTGTACATGCTCTATAAATTCTCATCCACCTGGCAAGTCCGCTTGTCAATTTGTATATCGCAGAACTGTATGTGCTATTGTAAAACACAAAACAATAGAGGCCTATTTTTTGACCCCTCCTATCGGAGAACCCACAAGTATGGAATGCGATATCGGTACACGATCTATAAAATCTCATGTCCATACTTTATAAAGGCACATATTTACTTTTGCCTCGTTTCTACACACACTGATCTGGTAATCACAGACTTGGTGTTGCACATGAATTATGAAATGTGCAGTGGGAGTCGGACGGAGCCCTTTTCTTTGCTTAGGAAATTTTGAACCCGCCAGCCCGAGAACCCAATTTGTATATGGTGGAAATTGGCCCAATGTACATCCCACAAATATGTATTGCTCGTTTGTGGGATCCCACCAGCCTTGGAGTAGAATGTTGAGCCGGTCACCTCGCAAATTCACTTCTCAATTTATTATCATAAGATATTTGCAAGGCATCGAACAATAGAGTGCCGTTTTTGACCCCGCCAGCTCGACAACCCGCGATCCAGAAACTGTAGATGGTCTATCAAATCTTGGCCAGCCTGCAAGTCCTCTTCTTAATTTGTATATCGTTGAAATTTGTGTGCTACTTGTAGAACACTGAACAATAGAGGCCTTCTTTTGAACCCGCCCACCCGAGAACCCGCGATCCCGAACCATGCACTTTCATACTTGACCATTCCTTCCTTGCTTGCTCTTCCCCGTGGCTGTTACCTTCACACGTGTGCATGATAAAAAATACTGTTTATATATATATGTGTGTGTGTATATATGTCTTCTTTCTAAATATTTAATGCTAACAGGTCATCATGCAACTACCATCTAAGTTGTCATTGATGCGTGCAAGGCTTGAGAAGTTTTTCCATTAATGCAATTTTTGCGAAGCATTTTCTTCTCCCTTCCCGGTTTTAATTTCAAATTCCATGGAATGTCATTCACACGCTGCCATCTTTCTTCCTTCACGAAACCTCCAATCGCTTCCCAGTCTTAATTTCAAATACCATGCAATGTCATTCTCACGCTGCCAGCTTGGTTCGTTCACAAAACCTCCTATCCTTAAATTTTCTTCGTTGTAACCCTCACCTTCGCAATTCTAAGTTTGCAATAACTACACTTTACTTCTAACAGGTCACCATACAACACACATAGATATTGTCATTAATGAGGAGATTTTCCATTCGCATGCATTGAAGCAATGTTTGTGGGGGGTTATATTGTCCCCTCCATTTCTTCATTTCAAGCAGTGTCTGGAGCCAACCAACCTTTTGATAAACTACTGCCAGCAGCTCCATAACATTTTCGTAGAGATACAGTGAACACATTCCTCAAGAGCTTCCCGTGCAGAAGAACAGAAAAAAAATTGTAGGGGAGGTGGAGCAACCCGAAATTTACCATCAAAAAATGGATCTTGACGCTAATCTGGAAAGCATATTCTACAATCTTGATCAGCGTGCACATGCAATTTAGCATGCTTGCTCAATGGACATGGTTGGTACCGAAATGTTTGATGAAGATGAATCCTTCGTATTCCAGAGCGTTGTTTTTGAAACAGATTAAAAAAAATTAATCATTGAAAAAAGAGATGTAAAAAATAAGAAAAGAAAACATCTTTCAAAACTTGACCTTGCCAATATGCACACATCCAAAATATCTGAACTTCAAAAGGAAACCATAGATGCTCTTCATGATTCCATTGGAGTCATTGAGGTCGAAAATGCCAGACTAAAGAACCAGATTAAGGAATTAGAGGAAGCTTTGTTTCCTATGCCATTGCTTGGCAGTTCCTTGGAAATAGGCATGCCTGCGACTACGTGCACCCCTGCAACAAATCTAAAAGGGTCCTCTAGCTTCCTCACATCCTGTAGAGGATATGTGGAGAAAAATATCAACAAAAGAATAGAAATGATTGCCAAGGCTTGGGAAATATCACAGAATATAGATTCCCTGGGGAGTAGGGCACATAACTTGCTCTTACTTCTGCAGACGGATTTAAAGAATGAAGAAACTTTCTATGTGCACTAGGTCATCCCTTTTGCCTTTCATGTCAACAACATGCCAGAGATGAGAATAAGACAACATGATCTCCCGTCCAAAAAAAGGCTCACTCAATTAGAAGCATGCTGAAAACAGAAAGTGAAGAACCTGTACCTAATCGTGCAATCATGTGAGCAAGCAATATCAAAGAAATAAGCATTATTCACAAAGCTCACCAAAATAGACTTAGCAGGAAAGACAAACGACTTCCAGGACCCCAGCTTAATCCTCAACTTGCTGACGTTAACCAAGCAAGATTTTGATCAACAAGTTGATAATTTGAAGGCCTTGTCTTTAGAATTGTTTTACAAAATTGTTGAATATGATGAAGAATAGGTGGACAACTGGCTAGTCGGGTATTCGCTACAGAATGGAGACATTCATGAAGGTCTGTGTAAACTTTCAATTGATCTAAGCAAATTAGAAAATGAAGTTTTCAACATTCGAATCCACAATGACATCAACGTCGCCCCCTTGAGAATCTATATTGAAAATAACTTGAAGTGGATCAACCACGAAATCCAATAGGCAAATGCATAAATCCTCTGTGTATCAATCCAGTTATTGAAGTGGGCTGCCCACAAAAACTAGCAGGGAAAGGCATGACCAACCAAACACAAAAATTACTTATACGTACCATCCCTGTAAGTGTATAGTGATAGTCCTTTCTTTATCAATCTAGTTATTCCTTTTCTGAGTAGAAATCTATAGGCAAAAACTGATCTTCCCATTTCTACTTTTTAGGTATTACATTCTAGCGTGTCCAAATTCTTTCCACACTCCTATTTCTTGTACACATTTCTGTTATGGTCCGCGGGAGCCCCAATCCTAGTCTATATGAAAAACACATTTACATTTCCAGGGATATGTAACAAACTATTATTTTTTTCATATATTCCAAATAAAACTATTCTTTTGTCTCCTTATATATTTATGTCTTCTTGGATTTTTTATCTTCAACTATGCTGAATGTGAAGTCATTCTGTTTATTTTATCTCTATTCTCTTTTTTTATTTTTCAAAATAAAGTATGACATAAATCACTCACTCAAATCCGACATATCATATTTCACACATATATATGTTTCTTTAAATTTCCAGGAATATGTAACACGTTTCATTTTTTTCCAATTTTCAGCCCACCAGCTCGACAACCCGCGCTCCAAAAACTGCCTAAGTATGTAATCTGGGATCCATCACACATAGAATGAGGGCTCCGTACATGCTCTATAAAATTACATATTTCGTATGTATAAAAGTAAATATCTACTTTAAAAAATTACGTTTTTGCTATGTACAATTTATGCTCTCTAGGAACCTATAGTTTGATACATTCCAATTTCTTGTATCCACGAGCCTCTGTTTTAAAGAAAACTAATTCGGGAATGCTATTTATTTGGTCCTCTTTTCCACCACCCTGTGTAACAGACATTGGTACTATATTTTTTGTACATTTTCCCACCACCGTGTGTAAAACCTATGTAAAGAAAAGCAATTCCCGAATGTTAAATTTTTGGGACACGAGCCCCTTGAAATTCAAATAGTCCGCAGGTTCCATTATCAATTTGTACATCATGAAACTCTCGGTGCTATTTGAAGGTCATGGAACAACAAAAACCCGCTTTTCAGGTCCCCAGCTCGAGAACCCACGATCCAAAAACTGGCTAAGTATGGAATGAGGGTTCCGTCTATGCTCTAATTTGGGAAGGCTAGTTTTCCTCCTGCTTTTATGTGTTCCTAGATTTTTCATTTTCAGAATGGACTATGACATAAATCACTTACTCAAATTTCAGATATCAGATTTCACTTACATATATATATGTTTCTTTAAATTTTCAGCAATATGTAACACGTTTTATTATTTTTTTATATAAATGTCGTAAAATTGTGTTCACTACTTTCTTTCTACTCAAACGTAAAGAGACTGTCATTTCTTTCATCTTTGCAACATGTCCTGCACAATGTTTGTCACAAAGGCCCTTAAAATTAAAATAGTCCGCAAGCCTGCTTCTCAATTTGTACACCGCGTATCTTTGCCTGCTCTTTGTAGGACATGGAATGAGGGCTCCATCGTTGTTCTATAAAATCTCATCCCCATACTTTATGAAAGTACATATTTCGTATCTATAAAATTAAATGTCTACTTTAAAAAATTACGTATTTGCTATGTATAGTTTATGGTCTGTAGGAACCTATAATTTCATAAATTTCAATTTCTTGTGTCGAGGAGCCCCTGTTTTAAAGAAAACTAATTCGGGAATGCTATTTATTTCATTCTTCTACCCACCGCCCTATGTAACAGAAACTTGTACTATACTTTTTGCCCTATTTTCCACTAGCGTATGTAAAACCTACGTAAAGAAAACTAATTCGCGAATGCTGAATTTTTGGGACACGAGCTCCTTAAAATTCAAATACTCTGCAAGTCTGATTCTCAATTTGTATATCGCGGAACTGCTGGTGCTATTTGTAGGACACAGAAGAACATAAGCATGTTTTTCAGGTCCCCAGCCCGAGAACCCGCGATCCAAAAAATGGCTAAGTCGAGAAGCCCCTTTTTTAAAGAAAACAAATTCAGGAATCATATTTGTTTCATACTTTTCTCCACCAGCCTATGTAACATACGTCAATACTATTTTTTTTTTTTTACTCCAGTAACATATGTAAAAAGGAAAACTAATTCGGGAATGCTAAACTTGTTCGACACGAGCGCCTTCAATTTCAAATAGTCCACAAGTCCGTTTGTCAATTTGAATATCGCGGAACTCTACGGACTATTTGTAGGCCACAGAACAACAAAAGCCCAATTTTCATCCCGCCAGACCGAGAACCCGCCATTCAAAAATTCTAGTCCTCAAAGCAGCATGTCAATTTGTATATCGCGGAACTCTTGGTGGTATTTGTAGGCCACAGAACAACATAAACCCAATTTTCAGCCTTCAATCCCGACAACCCAGAATGAAGCTTCCATGCATGCTCTATATATCTACTTCATCAAATTACATATTTGATTTTTGTAGGCCATAGAACAACAGAAGGACAATTTTCATCCCCCTAGCCCGAGAACCCGCGATCCAAAATTTCAAATAGTCCACAAGAGCGCTTGTCAATTTGTATATCAAGGAACTTTCAGTGCTATTTGTAGGCCACAGAACAACATAAAACCAATTTTCAGCCCGACAGCTCGAGAACCCGCGATCCAAAAATTCAAATAGTCCACAAAACTGCTTCTCAATTTGTATTTCGTGGAACTCTCAGTGCTATTTGTAGGCGATGGAACAATAGTAGCCCAATTTTCAGCCCACCACCCCGACAACCAGGAATGAAGCTCCCGTGCCTTTGTTTTAAAGAAAACTAATTTGGTATTGGTAGTCTTTTTATGCTTTTGTCCACGAACCTATGGGAGCACAATTTTCAACCTGCCAACCCGACAACTACAATGGTCTATATATCTACTTATTCAAATTACATATTTGGTATCTAGCAACTCTTCTTTGTAACATATGTATGCCCTTAAATATCAAATAGTCCACAACTCCAATTGTCAAATTGTATGCCGCAGAACTCTGGGTGCAATTTGTAGGCCACATAACAACAAAGCCCAAATTTTAGCACACCAACGCGTTACTACTATTTCTGTGTATTTTTTCCACGACTGTATGCAAACCATATCTAAAGAATAGTACTTCGGAAATGCTAATTGTTTTGGACACCATGCCCTTAAGATTCTAATAGTCCACAACTTCGATTGTCAATTTGTAAATCGCGAAACTATCCCTGCTTTTTGTAGGGCACGAAAGAACAAAAACATCCTGAGAAGTCGCCATCCAAAAGCTCGTTAACTATTGAATCAAGACTCCGCCTTGTAAGATTACACATTTTGTATGTATAAATTATGCTATTCAGGAATGTTTCATTTCATAAATTTCAATTTCTATTGTGTGTAGGAATGCTAATTTTTTTGTCGTTTTTTGTCAAGAAACCTATGTAACCCACATTACCACTATTTTCCTCGGTTTTTTTCCCACATGCCCATGTACTTCAGCTTCCTGCCCACGTGTCTGTACTCCTTCGCATTTATTCCCTTTCTCGCGGATGGGTTTCTAGTAGAGCACATGTGTCGAGCGGAGCAACCAAGAGCGATACTCCGTGGTGCTGTCGATGTGACGACAACGTGCCACTCACTCCCAACTGCCTAATTAGTTCAAGTTCAACTAGCTCAAGGCATGGTGCCATTACTCTCAGTGCACCCTGCTCTGCCTTTGCATCCTTTCGACGGACCAACACCCTCGCTGCGCCTTTACTCTATGCATGCGGCCATTTATGGAACCTCACCAGCTGCCCGACCTATTTCAATTTCTCCAGCGGGTCCAGATGGATCATTCTTTCCTGCTTTTTCTTCTCAGAGCTTAGCTTCCTACCCAACCTTTCCCTTCTCTGCATTTTTCCTGCCCTGCTCTGTTCCTGCCATGTTTTCGCTCTCCCACTATCCCGTAGATGCCTCGGCTACGAAGGAAGTCCAAAGGCCAACCAACCTGCCAGCCAAACCGACCCCGCCTGGTCCTGTGTCCCCTGCCTGCTCCCTCCCTGTTATCCTCCTCCTCTTCAACCACCTCATCCTCTTCCCTGGCACAGTCAACTCAAATTCTCGCATCTCTCCCACCCCTTCCTGCGTCCCTTGCCAACAGAATGGAGGAGCTGGACTGCTCAGGGGCCTCATTGAACAACAACTCAGGACCTTTATCCAATTCCGCATCTGTTTCACACCCAGGCCCTTTGGCCCCTCTCAACTCTCCGGCCACCCAGTCGCTTCAGGACCAACTTCACGACACCCAATTTCAGATGATGGTCCGGAAGCCAATCAAAATTTGCGACGACAACCCAATCTCGAGCGGGTTCCAACGTTGACCCATAATGCGACTGGCAAAGAAGCCTTGCACTGGTGCAGAGCCTGGTATTCGATCTGTATCGAGACATGGAAGACCTCCGGTTCCGCCTACAGAGCCTGAACGACAAAGCCTCTTGAAACTCCCAACAATGGAATGGGAACATTAAACTTCCTCTTGAAACTCCCAACAATAACTATATTAATACATTGAAAAATATTGGTATAGATTTTATCATCCCTATATTCAACAGGAAAAAAATGCACAACTTCTATAGTTTAAGACAATATGATAGTTTATGGAAGAAACATAAACCCCAATCCAGAAGCCTACCCCAAGATTATAGGAAAATACATTCATATATACCCTAATGTAACCAAACCTGCTTGTTATAAGCATACAAAACAACCTTCTAAAGGAATATTTCGTGGCCATTAATATTATCTAAAGGGCACATGCCTTGCCTCTTAGTATCTCCTTGGTGAACATGTATTGGGTATTAGACGTTATTCGATGCAAGAACTCCACATAGTCTGTTGAATGAAACTAAGCAAGTTCCACTAGATATGATTTATGTTGTCGCTACAGACAAAAATCAAGAAAAGACTAACATGAATATGGGATAATATTAAGTATATCAAAAAACAAATACTTGACAAAGATAAATGACATATTAGAAGGTTTCAAACACACATATATCTCCATCTTCTTGTGAAGTTCATAAGAAAACACTAGATTGTGTGTCAAACATAGTTGATGTGGCTTCATAGGATGATTTGGACCAAAGTAGACACTGGCCACATCCCTTGCATGATTGAATAAAGCACAATAGCATTTGCTACTAAGATTCTATAAGGATAAGAGGGAAAATTGACATGCATAGAACAAATAAAACCATTTCAAGTCCAAACAACATAAATAGACTTATGTATCATCCCCTGTTCATTGCATATTTGGTCATGTATACAAATAAATTGACCCCAATTTCTCTTACAGAGAAGGAAAAAATAGATGTTAAAATGAGTTACATCAATAAAACAATTTGGTGAAGCTTAGTTACTCTTGAATTGTCTATGTCAATTATTCTTGTTTTTTCTATTAGTCTTTTAACTTGGAAAACTCTAGGATTTGATAGAGCAAATTTTGTCTAGATATCCCAAGGAAATGAGAACAATAATAAATAATAGCATTAGAAAAGTATGTAATAGAACCATGTTTATTTTGTATGATAGGATTAAGAAATAAGATCCTAGTAGTATCCCCATTGCCGAACTTTGGAAGATTGATCAAAAGAAAATTAAGTTGTACTATAGATGTAGTGTCCCCACTACTCACCCATAAATATTTTCTAATACCGATAAAGATAAATGCATCTACAACATTTCTAAAACATGAATCCAACAAATTATACTCTTACACAACAACATCAATTCACTTAAAAATCAGAGTTACATGCACAACAATAAAAACCCATGAATAAAACTGGTAATCATAAATAAAATTCACTTATCTTTTAACAACAAATAATCAATTGGATGTAGGGGACAAATGTTTCTCCCAATCATAGATTTGTTGCTCCAAATTTGAGCAACAAATCACCCCTAATCTAGGGCTACAATTCCACAAAAGAGGGTGTCTCTCACAACCCAATTCACTCCCACAACTAACTAGTTTTCCTATAGCTATCCCAATCCACCAACTCTCTCTTCCCCTCAATCTGTGCAACCCAAGGAATTAGTATTTCCAAGAATTGGGATCCCCATTCACTGCACACAGTCCCTTAGACCTTCCCTCTTCCCTCCAGGGATCCAACACAAGGTTGGTTAGGAATCTCTATTGTTGGGGACTCTAGGGATGTTAGATACCCCAAGAAAATAACAAAACAACCCACTGTTCAAGGGAAAATCTCTCACATATAAATATCCCTCTCTACATGCATAACAACCTACTTCTTCATGCAACAATAGACCCAACTAGCTTTCCACAACACCTACTATGGATTCCTTCAAGCTCCAATGCTTCACACTCTCTTGCTACTCCAAAAATTGTATGTAAAAATTGCCCACAATGGCCATTCGAATTTCCCTTTTACCCATGAGAGTTGAATCACATTTCCCAAGGTTGTTGGTACTTAGCCCCCATTCTCTCATAACTATAGGTTGTGACTTTTCCCCCCAAACCCTATTACATGTGTTTAATGATTGAGGTCTCATACACTCAAAAAAAAATTAGAAGGTTCACTCAAAGTAATAATTTTAGGAAAGTGGGTTGGAATTAATACTCATGAATAATTCCCCCCCTTGGACCCCTCTTTAGACCTTATTAGGCATTCCCCTAGCCCCCAATTACTTTGTCTGTGTCCACCCGTAGCCAACACCACATTTATTTTATTATTACGATTGTATACAATGTTTACAAATTACATATTTGGGCCCATGACCTTACATTGTATTTAATTACACATCACTAAAATGAGGATTATAAACGGGGATG
>ML812617.1:59030-71805 GCA_009831015.1 Picea engelmannii
ACAACACCATACCAGTATACATGTATAAAATTTACATCATAATACTTGAAAATTTTGCAAGTTCAACTCCTAGAGCAATTCCAACCATCAATCTCTCGTTCCGCGTAACCTGCACAACCCAATTTTGCAAGTTCAACTCCTGCAACAATTCCAACCATCAATCTCTCGTTCCCCACAACTTGCACAAGCCAAGGTAGTGTACCCCATTTAATGCACCATAATCCCTCAAGTTGTATCACTTCCGTTCTAGGGCTCTAGAATAAATCGCATAGGAACTCTCCGAGATGTGGCTCTAGGAACTCCAACTTCCAAAATGGAGCCTTGCATACTTATGTACATTCAACTTTCTTCAAAGTTTTCAAAATTTGTGGGTACTACTCCCGCATGGTTTCTTCATGCTCCCACATGGCATCTTCAAGACCATAGTAGGTTCATTGAAGCTTTACTAGACCAATGGCTTTGTTTTGGAGCACTTAGACTTTCCAGTGAAGGATGCAGATTGGTTCTACCCAAAAGTCACATTCATGCTTGTTGATAAAAAATAGTCAACCTTGTTTTCCCGCTCCTGGAATATACAAAAAACTTAACATAAAAAGAAGAGATTTTTGAACTATTATAAGTTCATTATGTAACCCTTAGTTTCATCTTCGCCACACATTTTTCAGATTTGAAATACGAGTCCATATTCTCAAGATATCCAGGTTTGGGTGTAACCGACAAAAAACGCTTCTTCTTTGTGGAACAAAGCTAAGAATTTTCGGAACCACAATTATGTTCTTGGAACGTCTCTTCACATACTCTCCACTCTTATGACTTAGTCTATTTCTCTTATAAGTCTATGGGACTTAGTCTTATTCTTATAAGACTTAGTCTTATTCTCCTCATCTCTTATATCACTCTACCTCTCACACTCTCCCATACTCTCACACCCTTCCCATACTTATAATTTTTTACTCTCCTCCGTGGGTTCAGATCAACTCCTTATTTCTCCTCATCCTCCTTATCTCCCCATCCAACCCCTCTACACCACTTGGTTATTTTATCAAACCCACTCCCCTCCCTTCTTCCTACATCGTGGATTTGCACCCCCTCTACACCACTTAGTTATTTTTATCAAACCCACTCCCCTCCCTTCTTCCTACATCATAGATTTGCAGATTCCCTCACCTCCTTCAATCCCCAACCCATGAACCCACCATACTCTCTCAACCCGCGAACCCTCCATACTCTCTCAACCGATGACCCCCTAACTCCGCTACCCTATTCCGCCCCCCCAACATCACCCTACACCACCTTATCCCTCCGCCACCTACACTTTACCCATCCCCCTACATTACTCTCACCTTCCCTCTAGTTCCACCTTATTCCCACACTTAACCAATATTTTAAATTACCTCCATGAATCATTAACCAATCAAATTATTCCATGTGGCAACCAATCATCTCGTGACACATGTCAACCACTCATCTCATGACACATGGCAGCCTACAAATGGTTGAAAAATGGCAGTGAATAACCTCATGACATGTGGAAGTTCATGGTGACCTATCAAGAAATGACATGTGGTGATGATGTGGACAACTAACTCATTGCCACTGGGCGCTGACTAGGCATTTAAATTACCTCCATGAATCATTAACCAATCAAATTATTCCATGTGGCAACCAATCATCTCCTGACACATGGAAACCACTCATCTCATGACACATGGCAGACACATGGCATCCCACAATTGGTTGAAATATGGTAGTTAATAACCTCATGACATGTGGAAGTTCATGGTGACCTATTGAGCAATGACATGTGGTGATTATGTGGACAACTAACTCATCGAGACTGGGCGCTGACTAGGCATGGGTGGAGGATGACTGAATAACAATGAATAACCTCATGACACGTGGAAGTTAATGGTGACCTATCAATAAATGACATGTGGTGATTATGTGGACATCTAACTCATCGCCACTGGGAACTAACTAGGCATGGGTGGAGGATGACTGGACGATCAAAATTTTAATTAATTAATTAATTTCCTAAGGGGTCAAATTCCAAGTTTCCATAGTCTTCTCTTATTTCTTACTAAGTGTATATCACACTTTTTGATATATAAATTAAATAATCCAATATCCCCATGCATGTGGGATAAGTATTTTGAAGAAAAGTTGAAATTCTATGAAGCAGGGCGAAATTCAAACCAAGGGCCTAGATTGCCCCATGAAGATCAATCAACAATTGTCAAGTCTTAATCTTCTAAAGGCCATATCTTGAGATCTAAGAGTCGGAATCACGCAAAGTTTACCATGTTGGAAAGGTAATTCAATGAATAAGATTATGGAATAGGTTTCAAGGGCTGAAAGTGGCCATATTTTTCTCATAAATTTAAATAAAAGTCATCAACATTTTTATGCCTTGTTGATAAATCTGCTTGACACCTTGACTTCACGAGCTCATATCTTGAGATCCAGGAATCGAAATTGCACCCAAGAGGACTCGTTGGAAATATGAGACAATGAAGATAAAATATAAATTGGTTTACATGGATGAAAATTTGAATATCACATCCATAACATTAAAACACAATCCCCTCTTTAAAAGGGCAACTAAACAATTGTTTCAAAATAAAAGTTTATTAAAAAACTTTTATTAAAGGATGAAAAGGGACCCACTTCAAGATGAGAATGTAAATGATGTGAATTTATTTATGAGACTTAAAAGTGACATTGATTAAAGTGATCTCTCCAAGAAACAAAAATCCCTAACTATTCAAGAAGTTAGAAGAACCGATTTTAAAAGGCAAGAAAGGGCTTCATCAAAGGGTCAGAGAAGGTTGCATTATTAAAGAGAGAGACACAAAACAAGGGACCAACCATTAGTATGCAGCCAAGACTCTGATAAACAAAAAACAGTTTCATCTTCTCCATTCTTCTTCTTCTTCTACACCATTTTATCATGGCTATTTGTTCATGTTTTTGAAATGAATATAAAGATGAGTTCTTGAGTGTTTCTCTTGTAATCTTCCAAGATTTTTCTTACATGATCATGGAGTATTTACATACATGTATATGACTATCAAATAGATTTTGTATAATGAAGAATATCTTTCATGAATAAAACTCCACAAAGAATTACTTTGGGGCATGACTTTGATGATGTTTCAGCTCTTGGTATTTCCGAGTGTGAGATGTTTGAAGTATGCTTATCAAATTCTCTTATGTTTTAACTGCAATAATTTTCTAAAATTCTTTGAGATGATCAAAACTGTTCTCTCCTTTTTCTTGTGAGAATATATGGACACATCCTCCATTTGTATGTGATTTAGAGGGTTGTATATATGATGTTGAGCATAAAGATATTTTGATATTGAAGCCCCCCTTCAATATTTCTATTGTTAAAAGCCACTTTCTGCACATAAAGATCATATCGGGTTATTAAAGAGCCATTTCATATATATATAAAGCAATAAAGACTCAGAGTTTGCTATCTGGCATTCTCCCCAATTCAAGAATATCAAGATTATCTTTTAGATTATACAGATGAGTACCACCTCTATAAAAACGCAGGGGGATTCATATCCTTGTGAGGTTGTTGTTTCGATCTTAACCGATTCAAACATCAACATTTTTTGTGACCATATTGGGGAGCCATTTATTTTCAAGAAATTTGAGACCTTGCTTCAGGTTTGATTGAAGAACCAGAGTCTCCATGATTCAAAGTTTCAAAAAGAAAATTGAATAAGACTACTACTTGTTCTAGATGATTGAGGTTTATTAAAAGATTATTTAGAAATGTTTGAATGAACTCAAAAAGAGCCAAGTGTTATAGAAAATTTTGCCACACTCCATGCATATTGCTTTGATGGCATTCCATTTCCCTCTGCAGGTTCAAGTTCCCCCATTTGTTCACTCCAGAGTTATAAATACAAATTTTTGTCCATATACACAGGCCACCGTTATATAACTCACGTATACACATCCTGCTCCATTACAACCCACACACATCAGGTTTTGTTCTAAAAAATTAAAAATATGTCGGGTTTCCATGCCATGTCACGAGATCCATGATCCCTAGCCTTCCATATACTGGAAACACTTTGACCTGACCCTTTAATTCCATTTGGGGGCTATAAATTGAGCCACATACAAGCATTGAACACACATCATTGAGAGCAAAGACACTCTGGAGAAATTTCACTTCATATTGAGTCTGCATCCTTTTGTCCTTGAAAGTCTGAACTTCTTATGTTCATACCCCAAGCTCTTCCTATCTTGAGAAGGAGAAACTCAATTTCTCCTACTACTTGTGAGCTTGACTTTGTGGAGGATTGAAGTGGCGAAGGCTGAGTTGGAGGGACTTAGTTTCTCGGTTCCGATATGCGTCATTACAGAAGTTTTTCACCTATGTACTTTTGTTGATTACATTAATAGAAATACTCTTTTCTCGTCCAATTATATGTCACAAATATTTACATTAATTTCCATGGGCATATTTGTTATACATGTTAATGGATTATGCTAGTTTATATGCTAACTTTCTGCATAATTTCTATATGCTTGTATATCTTGATTGTTGAGGGAAAGTTGTAGGCATGAAGCTTTCGGTCGTGAGATCAACCGAGGTCTTATTCGAACGTCTTGATGAGGTAGGCTCTTAGACTTTTCTTGTTAGCATTTCTATTTATCTAGCATACTTGAGTTTAGATTTGATTTCTGGGTGTCGTTCCGTCTGTTGTGGTTTACCCCTTGCCATAAATATTTTCCTCGTAACATATATGATGAGGATCTTTTACTGACACTTAATCACATGTGAACATGAGCAAATAATCATTATGCATTGCATATTAACATGCGAAAATTTTCATAATTATGTGCATGTGTGCAATTTAATCTCTACTTAATCAAGCGAGAATGAAAACCAAACTCACACACATAATTTGGTACCCATATGTTAATGGAGTTCACCAGATGTCCTGGATACATCTCTGGATCCACTTGGAATATGAATCATTTTATTGTCCTTCTATAGCAGGGATGAAACCTTCTCACAAAATGTGGTACATTCTCCTTACAAGGATGAAACCTAGAGAAACCTTCTCTTACACAAAGAAATTAAGGCTCTCACATGAGTAAAATTTCTTCAAACACCAGAAGGACTACATTCCTCTCAATGCAAAGTTCTCTCAAAGGGGCCTAAAGGGGCGTCCTCCACAATGCTTACATAAGGAATTTATATAGTTTCTCTCTCTCCATAATTCAAGGAGACAAGATCCACAATTTTATGATCTAATAACAACTCAAGGACAAAAATGAGAAAGCATCTCAACCAACCTTAACTTCCCCTTGAGACTAGGAAACTACTTGTGATAAAATGAGGAAGAATCCCAAACCAACTCATGAGACTCCCAACCTCCTCTTAAAATTAGGAAACTAATTTGTGAGGTGGATTCTCACACAAAACTAATTTCCCCTTAAAACTAGGAAACTAATTGTGAGCTGGATTCTCACACTTAATTTTAATTTCCTTTCTACAAATTAAATGAAAAATACATAAGCACATTATGCTAAAAAATATTAATCATTTTTACAATATGAAGCATTAAACATTCCTTTTAAACTTTGTCACTTAGCAATAATTATCATTTTAATGATCTTCTCCATGGTGTGTGAAGTAATGAATCCTTGTGTGGATATCCTCCTAGATCACTTGGATTCACTAGGAATTGGCCTAGATGGAGGAGTCAAGTACTAGGTGACAATACCATGACTCGAGACTTTTCCCCAAGGACACACCTAGTGGATTGAATATTTCTTCCATGTTACCTGAGGTGTGTATAAGGCGGCAACAAGTACTAAATTGAAACTAATTATATACAACTACAAATTCAACACAACCTCTTCTATTGATTTTCTAGGAAATTATTTCTCATGCAATGCACATACTAATTATTAATTTCGTATAACATCACACACATATACAACTTAAAGTATGCAGAGTATTTGAACAACTCCCACTATTAAATGCATCATGAAAGGAAATATATCATCAAAATTTCCATTCATTAAGTTGACATACCATTAGGAAGCTCTTTATCAAGAAGTACCCCAGTTTCCACAGACCAACAATGAACAACATTCTCTTTTGTGTAGCCTCCTCCCCTAGTAACTTTAAATAGCATCCTTATTCATGTTCAACCCTTGTGATAATAACAATACATTTATTAACTTGCAGCTTGCTTTGAACTAATAACTAAAAGAACTCAACAATCGTGGCAAATTTATTTTCTTCACAAATCTCACACACTGTGCATGACCTTCCATCAATATTACAAACATAAAAGATTCACCTTCCAAATTAGTCTCTTTTGTTTAAAATCAATACTTCTAGTTGTACAAAATAAGATAGGAACATTAAATGTAAACTAAGCAGTGAAAATTTCAAATTCAATTTCTAGGACAAATTGCCAAGGCAATACAATATCTATTCTTTGACAGGCTCAAGAAAGATATTTCAATTACAAGCAAAGAAGCACCATCGATGGATAGGTTAAAGAAACCAAGGCGATCCCTAGCCAGTGAATCAACTCCATACTGAAGAACAATGGCACCAGACTAGTATATTTCAACTACCTTGGAGATCGTATGCATTATTACAGTGTCCTTACAAGTGAATAATGCATGCTATCACTACTTTATTATATCATATTAGACTCTATTCAAGCCTTGATACTAGACATTCAGTGTTTAGTGCTTACAATTTTGAAAAGTCATGTAAAACTAGCATCATCAACTCCATCTTTGAGAGGGACATTAATAACATAACATTTTCCTTCTCTTTCTCCAACCTCCTTTACAAGATAAACAAAATTGGCAATTAGTTAACATATCAACTATTTGAATTAGTTCAACAGAAAAAAAAATCAAGAAAGCTCATATGATCCTAATCCATCATTAGTTTTCTAGTGATCTCATGGAGATGGTTAAAACATGCTCCCAGAAAGACAAATGATATTCTTGAATACAAAATACAAAAACCAAAATAATCTTCCAGAAAATCAAAATACATTGCAGTGATTCAAAATCTATGTTACTAAAAGGTGTGTCCCCAACACTGAGAATCTCCCCATTCTGGGTTCACATCTTCCCATTCGATGGACACATCCCATGTAAAGTGTGTGTGATGGCACCCCTAGTAAAACTGAAGGGACATCCCCTCAAAACAATTCAAAATTTAGCTTCACACGATCCAATCCCATGTCCATTGTTCTAACTTTTAAGCTCTGATCCATGTCCTCCATGCCCAACAATATGATTTTAGGTTTGATTTGCATTTTCCATGCCATGCGATCTGTTACATAAATCTATTCAGTAAGCTATCCCAAGATGCTAACCTGAATATTTCAATCCCAACTAGATGATATAGAGGTTTAATTTGTGTATTATATGTCCAATATCCATGCAAAGGTCGTATTTGTGTTTTCTATTTCCTGCCAACCTCTTACAAAGGTCCATCATTTTTGTCTAGTGCTAAAATATAGACTATACACCTACAAAATTTCTTCAAGATTCACACTTCCCACAACTATGTACCCTTCACCCAAGTTTTCACAGAGACATATAACTTGCAGATTTCTATTGTTCAATAGTATAAAGTTTGGTTATACAATGTTGCACAACTGCTCCCAACACTTGGGGAGATTCTTTATCTAGTTCCCCCACTTCTAGGACCTCAATAATGGGATCGAAACATTCCTAACTGGATAAGAACATTGTTGGGAACGTTCCTGACACTCCATAACAAATCCATGTTGTTCAAAGAACCACACAACCTGGACCCATCAAAACAAAGCTATTGGGCCTCTCGACTTGTCATGGAATAACCACATGCTCCTTAACAAGTCATTTGTTCCTTTACAACATATGTTGGGTATACAGTACATAAGGGGTCAAGGATTGTAAGTTATAGGTCAAGATTACTCTCCACCATCTGTTGGTATAAAATATCAGTAGTATTCCTACGGCCTCCCACAATATGTAAACCTATTCTTGATCAGGTGATGGCATGCTATAGGTCACATTTCACACCTGTTGATTTCCTATGTTCTCCAACCCATTGAGGCAACTATAATTTTCAATATGGAGAACCATGACTTCTGTGGCACTCTATGGAATCTCCTTAGAACTATCATTAAATCATTTGCAAGAAGATCTATGGAACTCTTGTCTTTACACAGGTTCCACTCCTCAGACTACATGAAACATCCCAATGTTGATCCTGTTTATGGAAATCGTTGGAACAACTTCATTTCGTTTGTAATTAACTACACATTCACTCAAAATTCTAGTGCTCTCATTCAGCCATAAAAAGTAGCTCGTCAAGTTTAATAGATCCCAATGAATAACACCGACACTTGGACATCGTGAAATATTTGAATATGTCATTTTTCACATATGTCTCTATGTGACCAATTTTCAGATCTGAAAATTTCCACCTAGTGAACTAACAATCAAACCCTAGCTGTTATCACTCAACAATTTTACACTAAAAATTATATGCTATGGAAACACAAAATATTAGAGATGAATCATCAACACAACTAAGACAAATTTTTGTTTGTAATCTTTATTTAAATTCATAAAATTTGAGGGAAAACCAACCCTCTTGGTCAACCTACTTTGACAAAAAAACATGACAACCTTGTCCTCCTCAAAACAGTAAAATCAACAAAATACAAACACAACAAATACCCGGAAATCCTCCTCTGCTAGACAAATCTGTTGCTGCCACTGTACCTATGCTAACATCAACCATACAAATGTTGACTTCAGCAGTATGAACATGTTGCTGCCTCAATGTCCTTGCATGTGTGGACCATTTCAACTCAGAAAATCTGTCACATGTGTGGCCTTCTTACCCTCACATGTGCAGACTGTGTATGGATAGTCTGTACAACTTTTTTACTCACATGTGAGAGCTGTACGAAATTCTCACACGTGCATCCTAGAAATATTCTAGTACTAAAAGACAAGTATCATGGGTTGAAGAGGCCATACATGAGATTCAGAGGCAGGATGCTTCTAGGGATGATGAAACCTTGATGGATGATCCATTTGCTTCAATAGGTATCACTACAATGATAGAGGAGGTAACCGGTTAGGAAGATTGGGGAGTAGGATTTTCCTTAGTCACAGAGAGAGCAACTAGTGAGGTAGATCATACATGAGGATGTGCTTTGGTGATAGAGGGATTAGCTAGTCAGGAGGATTGGAGTGCAGATGTGGTAGCAGATCTAATGCAGGACATAGCCACTTCCAGCATGGGAGACATATGTACTTCAAGATGTTGGAGGATGGGAAACCTCCCTCATCTAAGAGGTAGTGTTGATTTTGTAGATTCAGGAGGTATTCCCATAAGAGGCCAAGGTATCAGGCATGTAGGGATTTTCATTGGCACCAGCTTTGCCTTTTCGTTTCTTCAAAATCAACCTTGGAATGAGGTGGGGGCCTTATGGGCTTAGTGATGGGATTTGGGGGTTTGCGATGGGGCTCTGGTACCAAGTCAATTTTCACATGCAACTCTATGTGACTAATTTTAGATCTAAAAATTGCCTCCTAGTGATTTAACAATAAAACCCTAGTTGTTATCACTGAACAATTTTACACTAAAATTAATGATTGAAAACATATGTAATGGAAACAAAAAGATCAGAGCTGAATCATCAATACACAAGAGAAACAATATTTCTATTTGTAATCTTTATTTAAATTAAAAAAATCTGAGGGAAAAACCATCCGTCTTGGTCAACCTACTTTGACCAAAAAATCAAGACAACGTTGTCCTCCTCAAAACAATAAAATCAACAAAACACAAACTCAACAAATACTCATAAATCCTCCTCTACCAGAAAAATATGTTGTTTCCACTGTACCTATGTTGATGTTAGTTGTACGGTTGCTAAAGTTAGCAGTATGAACCCGTTGTTGCCTCAATCTCTTCACATGTGAAGACCAATTCAACTTAGAAAATATGTCACATGTGTGGCCTGCTTACCCTCACACGTGTGGACTGTGTACAACATGTCTCTAAAAGCTTATGACAGGATGGTGTCATGGGTTCAGATGTTTAGACAGGAGGTTTAGAGGTAGGAGGCCTCTAGAAGCATGATGTCTTCCAGGGAGGGATCATGCCAGACAACAAGATTTTCTTCGATGGCAGAGGGAACTGCAAATCAAATAGATTAAAGAGCAACTATGGTAGAGGATCCAGTGCGGGAGACATAGCTACTTCCAGATGATGATGGAGGATGGAATTCCTCCCTTGCCAAGAGGGAGTGTTTATGCTTTTGTAGCATCAAGAGACATTCCCACTTGTGTAGTGTGGTGATAATACCTCCCTCGCTAAGAGGGAGTGTTGATTTTTGTAGCTTCAGGCAAGTATTCTCACACGACCCTAGGTGTTGGGCATGTGGGAATCGTCGTGGGAACCACATCACACTTTAAGTTTGGTGAAAACCCCCTTGGATTTGAGTGGGGGATTCATGGGTTTGGTGATGGGATTTATGGGCTTGTGTTGGGGCTTCACACCCACAAGGAAAGACTAATTTGATGTTGACTTGTGGAGGGGATTCTATGGTGACCCCTAAGGATTATGTATAAATGAGAGAGGTCATTGTGACATTTCATATAATGTAGAGTGTGTGGAGACATTATGGAGCTAACATAAGTGAGTTTGCACTTTTTCTAGGAGGCTTGGTGATTTCAGCAAAGGGAAATTCTGCATGGTGGAAAATATGGCCTAGAAGAAAGACAACCACATAAGTGAAGAAGGTCGCATGTGTGGAGCGAATTTTTCACATATATACACAGATCATAGGTGTGACGAATCACATATATACGCATGTCACAGGTGCAGCAAATCTCGTATATATGCAGTTCACAAGTGGGATGAATCACGTATATATGTGGGTTGCAGAAGAGCGAATCACATGTATGCATAGGTTGTTAGTAAGGTGAATCACGTATAGTCTTTCTTGGTAGGAGCAGGTTCGTACATGCTGACAGGTGACATAAAAAATCCGTACATGTGGTCTGCAACATATTTGTGGGTAGAGGAGATTTCCAGGGATTTGTTGAGGTTTGGTTTTCTGTCGTTGGGAGGACAAGGATGTTGTTGTTGGGGCTAGTCAACTATGTCGACTAGACCCGATAATCGACTAAGAGTTAGTCGATCAACTATCAAAGTTGAAAGTCGATCAACTATTAACTGACCTGTTAGAGTTAGAAGTCACTCCTGGATTGCTTGCAGGAGCAGAGCCTGACACCCATCAGTTTTATGTCACGATTTGTTTAGGGATGATCAAATGGAGATAAAGGCTCGAGGAGATATCACTCCAACTCAGGGACTGGGTCTAGCATATATGAGACAAAGGAGGTCTTGACCAAACTTCAGCCAGTGGGTTGATTAAAAGATGAACAGGTGGAAGACTTAGTAAGAAAGGTGAACAAACAACTTTGGGCAAGAGGCTTTCGACAATTTGCAGAAGAAAGACTCTGAACGCAAGATCCGCTTGGTTCAGGGTCTCAAGAAATTGAAAAAGGGACTTGACTGGATCCTCCAATTCCAAGTCACTCAGCACTGAGAAAATCACAAGAACTGATTAGAGTCAACGCAACTATTACAGTGATCCATTACAACATCATCCTATAATAGCTACAGCTCGACTAGATCCTCCAATTCCGAGCTGCTCTAACACAGTATAAACAAAGACATGAAAGAAACTGGCATTCATAAGGCAAGAAGTCTCAAAAGTCCATACATAACCAGGTTATCAGTGCTTCATTAAAAATTTACAACCGGGAGCTCTGCTCAACCATCGATAGATACAAAAAATGGCGAAAACGCCTTCATATACTCAAAACAACAACATCAACAAAATCGAGACACTGCATTCAAAGCTTTGCGTTTGCATGGCTTCTGACAATCTGCACCTGCAATCTTTGACTGATCGAGTAGCTTATGGAAGATGCAATCGAACTTCTGATAGTTTCATAGGCGAATCGACGTGCCTTTAATTTGTCGTCGGACTTTCCCATTATGGCGGAGGCGATGTCTAACCACCACCAACTACTTCAATAACTGCTTCATTGGGATTGAGGACGGTCCGACCAACTCGACACTTCTGCGACATGGCGGTCACTCAATGGTGCCACCCGACTCAGCTGAATGGTCTTTCTTTGGATGCTGCTTTGCTGGACTACTGCGAGGGACCCTTATGGTGAGAATGATGGCGGGAGATGATGAGGTGTGGAAGGGGAAGACACATGGAGGAAGACAACAGGCGGACAGGATAAGAGATGGGGTATAATGGGCACCTTATTTATAGAGGGCCGAAGTGGAGGGGAATGGGACACGCGGTGGACAATGAGTGGACATTGAGGTGTGGGATTGACCATATGGACGGGAAGAGGGGAGGCTAAAGGGAAAGGACCCTGCCACATGGCGAGGTGGCGAATAGGTGGCAAGGAGAGAAATGACGTAAAAGGTGACACGATGGAGAAGGGGCCCACAAAGTTAAATGGAGAAAGGCAGCGAGAGTCTGGATTGCCTGCGCGCCGTTGATTCGGGCTCTCCAATCGTAGCTGTCGAAAATATGCACCCTAGATTCCGGACCCCCCCCCCTCCGCTTAAAGGTAGAAAGGCGGGGGGGGGGTGTCTGGAATTGCCTTGCGCACCGTTGATCCGGGCGCTAAGATCGTGGCCGTTGGAGAGATGCGCCCTGGA
>ML812617.1:71867-85150 GCA_009831015.1 Picea engelmannii
CGCTTGCTGCTTACCGCGGGCGCATTTTTCATCCTGGACTTAGGGTAAGTGGGTTTTTAACCCATTCCTTCGCATTTTACCTCCCGATACAAGAAATATCGCTAACATTTGGCTCCATGGGGGATAGAGTCATCCCTGTAATGCTCTAAGGACTCTTTTGCAGATTTAGTGCCTCACTGTTGGGCTATGGAGTCATTTATTAAACAAAAACAACTATTTACAAAAACAAAAGAGCTGATGGCGGCTCACAAAAAACATTTTTTCAAGAAATGCCCATTTACTGGGCCACCAAAAAATTCTTCGCCTTCCAGATCCTGTAACCTGTAAGTGTTGTTCGAGAATACCTCAAGGATCTTGAAAGGCCCAAACCAGAGGGCATCGAACATACTGTGCTTGCCCCTATCCTGCCAGGGCGCATCCCATTTGAGCACCAGATCACCCTGCTTGAATTCTTTCTTTCTGCCTTTCCTGTCAAAAACCTGCTTGATCTTTTGCTGATGATCGAAGGCCCTGTTCATGACTTGCTCTCTAATCTGCTGCACTTCCACCATCTGATGAATCCTTCTGACCATATTGTCAGGTTCTCCTTCAAGGTCCTCGAGGAATTTTGCCACAGATAAGGCGAGCTGAGTAGGGAAAACGACCTCTGTTCCATAAACAAGTTGGAAAGGTGAGAAGCCCAGGGACTTCTTGGTTGTCACTCGGTCAGCCCATAGAGAAAATTTGAGCTTCGAATCCCAGGCCCTTTTATTGTCCTCCAGTAGCTTCTTGATGAGCTTGATCAGAATTTTATTGGAGGACTCTGCCAGTCCGTTTCCTTGAGGATAATAGGGAGTAGAGTGAATCAGCGAAATCTCAAACTGTTCACAGAACTTGACCAGAGGCTCAGACCAAAAGGGGGAGGCATTATCAGTGACGATTCTGCTGGGGCAACCAAATTTGGCTGCAATATCTTCCAGGAAGCTGATGATCACTTTGTGAGAAGTGCTTCGGGTGGGGACAACTTCTATCCATTTAGTGAAATAATCTGTCGCAGTCAGGATCCATCTGTGCTGGCCACTTGAGGGAGGATGAATTTCTCCAATGAAGTCCAATCCCCACTGCTGAAAGGGTGCCGAAACTACGACGGGCTTTAATGGCAGAGATTTGAGCTGCTGCTTCCTTGAGAACTTCTGGCATTTGATGCAAGCTCTGACTTCTCTGCAGACGTCAGGGAATAAAGTGGGCCAGTAATACCCAGCTCGGAGGATCTTATGGGCTATTGTCTTCTAGAAATGATGCCCCCCACAAAGGCCACTGTGGAAATCGAATGTAACCTGTTGAGCTTCTTGTGGGTCCAAGCACCTTAAGAATACCCTTAAAGGGTCTTTCCAGTACAAATCTTGGTCGATGAGGCAATATCTTACCGACTTGAGCTTTAAATCTCTTGCCTTTCTCTTTTCCATTCCATCAGGAGGCCTCAATTCTTGCAAAAAATACAAGATGTCCTTGTACCAGGCGCATGCTGCTAGTGATAAGGCACCCTGGAATTGCTTGTTGGATGACTCAGCTTGCTCATTGATGAAGTTAATTCCTAAAGCTTTGCAATTGGATTCAGCCAACAACTTGGCTAAACCATGCCCCTTTATCAACTTGGTGGGCCTGATCTCCAGGTCAAACTCTAGGATCTTGGCAATCCACTTACCTCTTCTTCTGTCTATGTCGGGCTGTATAAGAATGTCCTTCACAGAAGCCGAAGGAACATATGCAGTGATTTTTGAGTGCAAGACATAGACTCTGAAAGCTTTGAGAGCTTTCACCAGGGCATAGGCCTGCTTTTCCATGGCCTCGTACCAGAGTTATGCATCCCTCAATGCATTTCTGTAGAAGGCAATAGGTTTCTCTCGCCCTTGCTCATTTTTCTGCAACAGGACTGCTACTACTGTATCACAGGAAGCAAAAGAAAAAATCAGGAAATCTTTAGAATAATCAGGACTGATTAGCACAGGTGCCTCAGTCAACGCCCTCTTTATTTGGACAAAAGATTCCTTGGGTTCAGTAGTCCATTTCACTTCATTTCCCTTCCTGAGCATGGCTGTGATGTGCTTCACCAACTCAGCAAAATTTGAGACAAATCTCCTCAGAAAATTTATCTTCCCCAAAAAGGCCTGAACTTCCTTCTTAGATCTGGGAAGTGACAGGGTCTGAAGTGCTTCTACCCTGCTAGGGTCAATCCTTACTCCCTCTGCTGACACTATGTGGCCTAATAACTTCCCCTCCTTCATAGCAAACAAACATTTCTTGGGGTTCAGGGATAGGCCAAACCTCCGACACTTCAGGAAAACCCTTTTCAAGTGGCAGTAGTGTTCCTTGTCTGTCTTGGAGAAGACCGTGATGTCATCTAGATAAATTACCACGAACTGGTCTTTCTCCCCGATGAAAGCTATGTCCATGGCTCGCTGAAATGTTGCTCCTGCATTCATCAGTCCGAAAGGCATTTTAGCATACATGAATGTGCCCCAAGGAGTGGTGAAGGCCGTCTTTTCCGTGTCCTCAGGCATGACTGATATCTGATTGTAACTGGAGAAACCATCAATCATGGATATTCTAGATGCGCCAGTGACCCTCTGTAATATGTGCTCCATGTTGGGCAGGGGATAATTGTCTTTCCTTGAGATTCTGTTCAGGTTCCTGAAATCAACACAGAGTCTGATTTCCCCACTTTTCTTCCTTACTGGGACCAAATTGGCCACCTAATCGGAATATCTCAAGGGGACAATGATTTGGGCATCTAGCATCTTCTTCACTTCTTTCTCCATGACAGGAAACAACATGGGATTTATCGATCTCAGCTTCTGCTTGAACGACTTAGCCTCTTCCTTCAGTGGGATCTTGTGTTCAATGACTGATGTGTCATATGTCTTGAGGTCTTCGTAGGTCCATGAAAACACATCAACAAACTCTCTCAACAACTCGGTATATTCAACCCTCTGCTCCTTGGTCAAACTCCTTGACAGCTTGACAAACTTGGGCTCCTCTGGTGTGCCAATGTTGCACTCAGCTGTGTTAGCATCATCACTTGAAACTCTCCCCTTTACCGCCACATCATTCCCATCGAACAACCTCTCTAATGGGACTAGTCCCCTTGGAATGTGATTGTTAGGCAGCTGAATAATGTCATGCTTTTCTATTCTACTCAGCAACTTACCCCCATCAAACCCTTCCTCAGAGGTGGAATCTTGGTCGATATGCATCTCTGAAAATTATTCAATAGTCTCCAAGAATTTCTTGATCTCAAGATCATCCTCAAACACCTTCCAATGCTTGACATTTTCAGGTATGGAGGGCCTGTATTTTACTTCTACATCATACCTAAGCTTGGGCGGCAGGGGTACTTTGAAAATGCTTGCTGATGTAGCCAAGGAATCTGCCACTGTGTTCTCTTCTCTTGGGATGAAAGAAATGTTAAACGTTGAGAAGAAACTGTCAATCAGGTCCCATACCTCATTTCTATAACTCCTGAGTCGAGGATGCTTGGCCTGATAAGCGCTTCTGATCTGTTGGACTACCAACTCGACATCTCCGAAAACTGCTACCTCATGAATTCCCATTTCCCTTGCGGCTCTTAATCCTAGGATAAGAGCTTCATACTCTGCCACATTGTTAGTGGTTTAAAACTCCAGCTTATATGACAGGGATATGGTCTCCTGAGCAGGTGACACAAAAACCACCCCAACTCCAGCGCCTTCTCGGGAACAAGCTCCGTCAAAAAACATTTTCCAGATTGGGGTGATGTAAGGGGGAAGTTCAGGGGAAGCAGTGGGCTGCTTTCTGAGTTTCAGAGGAGGCTTTGGGGCATGGGTGAGCTGTAGTAAACTGGAACCTAAATCAGTGTCCAGGGCAAAGATGGGATGATTGGTAGGGTTGGCTTCATCACTGATTATATAGGCCAGTTGGGCTTCCCTATATAGTCTCCTATGCTCTCCTCCAAACACTGGGATAGTAGCATATGTGAGGTCCATTTGCAAGGTTCCCCCCAGCCTTTTTATCCAAGATCTTGACAATAGCATACCGAACTTTTCCATGACCACACTTTTCATGGGCAGTTGAAACAAGGTCACAACCAGGTCTTTAATAACTCCAAGACACTGAACTCTCCTGGAGTCAAAAGAATAGAGGTCATGATAGGCTTGGGTGACTTCCAGTCCTAACTCTTCCATGACAGTTTTGGGCATGAGGTTGTGAGAAGCCCCTGAGTCCATCAAGCAGTTGTGTAGCACTTTATCATGTATGTTCAGGGACATGTAGAAAGGAGGGGATGAATCGTCTCTATCTTCTACCATGGGACCTAGGACGACTGCTGGCTTTTCATCTTGGAGGTTTATGGAGTCTGTGGGAAGGCATGAGGCTTCAGGCTGTAACAGCTCAGAGAAGATTTTTTTAAATTCTCCATGTTTAATTAGCTCTGTGAGGGGCACAAGGATTCTGAGCTTTTGAATCTCATGCTCAAAATTAAATGAGGATGCAAGTTTTGGAATTTCTCTTATTTCAGGAGTATGATTGTGGACAATGGGAGAGAGGGGTTGAGCCTTCTTACCTCTGTGACCATCTGCTACTTCATTAGCAGGTTTCTCTGTTCTAGTGGACTGCTCAAGAATATCAGGTGCTGCTATCTTTTTGTCGGACCTCAGGTTATACCTGCCTTGGCCGCCGCTAGCCTTGTATCCCTTGCTCAATTCATTTTGCTGACTATCCATGAGAGACTCCTCGTAAACTGCCCGAGTGAGATGAGGGAAAGGGGGAGTGTCTTTTAAGCAGTGGATTTTAGGATCAATTTCATCTGTTTCCTCCTTTTCCTCTTCGGCCACAAAATTGTTCTGAAAGGGGGCCTGAATTCTCTGGTCTTCTCTATCCCTCCCCTTCTCTCTTTGCACATTCAGGGGAGTAAAATTATTTGGCCTCCTGAAACCCCCTTTATTTTCGGCATTCTGAGGGCCCTTATATGCTTGCCTCCCTTCCACCCTCATTCTCTCCATCTCTGCAGACAGAGATTTCACCATCCCGGTCAGTTCATCCACTTGAGGGTGGGGCACCGATTGGTCAGAAGTCGAGGCTTCCGACCTTCCTTTTCTCCTTTCTGCGTCGGCCTTGCTTCTCAGTCTGTCAGCTGCTAACACATTGGATTCCACCTCTATGGCCGCATCTTGCATTTGAGCTAAGGAAGTGGCTCTTCTTTCTCTCAACAAAAGGCAGAAATCGGGGCCGAACGCACTAGCATACGAAATCTTAGCTGAGGCTTCTGAAGGCTTTATCTCAGAAGGGATCTTGTTATACATCTTATTGAATCTTTTGGAGAAGTTAGAGACAGACTCTCCTTCCATTTTCTTCAGAGACCCAAACTCTGTCATGTAATACATGAAATCTTTCCTATCTCCCCACTGCCTTAGGAAAACATCATCCAGGGCTTCAATTCCAACAATAGATCCAGGGGCCAATCCCCTGAACCATTTCCTCACCTCACCATCCAAGCTCTGGACAAAGACTCTCATCCAGACATCGTCATTTTTGATGTTTAGGTTTTCTGCATAACTGTAGAAAGTAGCTAAGTTCTCTTCTGCCGTTACGTCCCCTTCCCCAGTGAACTTGGGCATGTACTTCAAATAGTCTCCAGCAGGGAGAGGATTCATAGGATGGGGTAGGATTAAAGGATCATATCTAGCAGTGACTATGGCGTCCATCCTACTCAGAGGGGGATTAGCGCCAGCCATGGGAATATTAGGTTGAGGAGAGCTGGGAGGAGAAGGAGTTCGCGAAGGGGCTACTGGGAACGAGTCTCGAAGTGGAGTGGGAAACAAGAGAGGATTTAAGGAGAAGACTAATGAACTCAAATTAGCAGGCGCTCCTCTATGTGCAGGAGCGGGGAAATATTCTATAATCCCTGGTTTACGCCAAGGAACAACTTTAGAGGAGAGGGGAGTGACAAGGATTTCTCCCTCTAGTCCCAAACCAGGAGGGGAAACCTCAGCAGGAACACTCCCAAAATTCAGGAAACGGGAGACTTCTGAAGGAGGTCTATCAAGAATCTGGGGAAGAGAAAATGGAGTTCTTACAGAAAGAGGTGGGGAAATACCTGTTTCGGTAGTGGAAGCTTCTTCTTCAGGGGCCTTTCCTTTTCTGAGAACCGCCTCTGGATCAGTTACAGGCGTAGCTAGAGGCAGCTGTGGATGTGACCGCGTATGTCTACCTTTGGAAGCCACAATTAAAACATCGGGTTCACTCCAGTGGAGTCGTCATAATGGAGCGCCAGGTGCACAGTAGCAATCTCAATAGTTCCGATATCTGATGCACCTTCAGAATCAACTAATTGTTGTCGTTCAATCCCGGGGAAAATATTCAACTTCGTCCCCGGCAACGGTGCCAGAAATGTTAGCGTCAGAAGTCACTCCTGGATTGATTGCAGGAGCAGAGCCCGACACCCATCAGTTTTATGTCACGATTTGTTTAGGGATGATCAAATGGAGATAAAGGCTCGAGGAGATATCACTCCAACTCAGGGACTGGGTCTAGCATATATGAGACAAAGGAGGTCTTGACCAAACTTCAGCCAGTGGGTTGATTAAAAGATGAACAGGTGGAAGACTTAGTAAGAAAGGTGAACAAACAACTTTGGGCAAGAGGCTTTCGGCAGTTTGCAGAAGAAAGACTCTGAACGCAAGATCCGCTTGGTTCAGGGTCTCAAGAAACTGAAAAAGGGACTTGACTGGATCCTCCAATTCCAAGTCACTCAGCGTTGAGAAAATCACAAGAACTGTTTAGAGACAACACAACTATTACAGTGATCCATTACAACATCATCCTATAATAGCTACAGCTCGACTGGATCCTCGAATTCCGAGCTGCTCTAACACAATATAAACAAAGACATGAAAGAAATTGGCATTCATAAGGCAAGAAGTCTCAAAATTCCATACATAACCAGGTTATCAGTGCTTCATTAAAACTTTACAACCGAGAGCTCTACTCAACCATCGATAGATACAAAAAATGGCGAAAACGCCTTCATATACTCAAAACAACAACATCAAAAAAATCGAGATGCTGCATTCAAAGCTTTATGTCTGCATGGCTTCTGACAATCTGCACCTGCAATCTTTGATTGATCGAGCAACTTATGGCAGACGCAATCGAACTTCTGACAGTTTCATAGGCGAATTGACGTGCCTTTAATTCATCACCGGACTTTCCCATTATGGCGGAGGCGATGTCTAACCACTACCAACTACTTCAATAACTGCTTCATTGGGATTGAGGACGGCCCAGCCAACTCGACACTGCTGCGACGTGGCGGTCACTCAATGGTGCCACCAGGCTCAGCTGAACGGTCTTTCTTTGGATACTGCTTTGCTGGACTGCTGCGAGGGACCCTTATGGCGAGAATGATGGCGGGAGATGATGAGGTGTGGAAGGGGAAGACACACGGAGGAAGACAACAGGCGGACAGGATAAGAGGTGGGGTATAATGGGCACCTTATTTATAGAGGGCCGAAGTGGAGGGGAACGGGACACGCAGTGGACAATGAGTGGACATTGAGGTGTGGGATTGACCATATGGACGGGAAGAGGGGAGGCTAAAGGGAAAGGAACCTGCCACATGGCGAGGTGGGGAATAGGTGGCAAGGAGAGAAATGACGTAAAAGGCGACACGACGGAGAAGGGGCCCATAGAGTTAAACGAAGAAAGGCAGCGGGAGTCTGGATCGCCTGCGCGCCGTTGATCCGGGCTCTCCAATCGCAGCTGTTGGAAAGATGCACCCCGGATTTCGGACCCCCCCCCTCTGCTTAAAGGTAGAAAGGCAGGGGGGTCTGGAATCACCTCGCACGCCGTTGATCCGGGCGCTAAGATCGTGGCCGTTGGAGAGATGCGCCCCGGATTCCAGACCCCCCCCTTCCGCTTAAAGGTAGAAAGACGCGGGGGGGGGGGGGGGGGGGNCCTATGTACGTCGTCGATCTGGGTGCACGGATGCCTGCCGTCCAGATCCGCTTGCTACTTACCGCGGGCGCATTTTGCATCCTGGACTTAGGGTAAGTGGGTTTTTAACCCATTCCTTCGCATTTTACCTCCCGATACAAGAAATATCGCTAACATGACTGACCCAGGTATTTAAGTAGTTACAACTACCTGGTAATTGAATATGTAGTTATAAATAGACAAGCATGTATCAGAGAAGATGTATCTATTGTGCTGTATTGACTCATCTATCTAATAAAATATTTTTCTTTGGGATTCCGCTACTTTTTGTATGTGTATGTCTATATGTATATATACGTGATTCTATGCTTGCTTGTGTACTAAACTACTGGTAAAAATCCCCTACTTTTCTCTAGATTACAACATTGGTTATGTTGTTGGTAGTTCTGAACCTAGGAATGTAGAAGATCACATAGATGATAAATTTCCAAGACATAAGCGAATGGTGGGAGAGAAAAATCGAAAATTGCATTAAGAATTACGCAAGAAGAAAACAACCTATCGCTAGCAGAAGCAAGATCATGATTTTTCCTGGAGATTGACAAAATATTTCTAGAAGCTATTCCAAAATCCCTATTCAAGTACATCCACAAATCTGGTAATGAGTAAATTGAATCTTGATGAAAAATTAACCCTCAAGCTTACAAATGGGGGTCGAATGAATCTGCACGAATGGGTTGAAAGAATTTCTAAAGATTACATAACATAACAAGCTATTGAGGATCAAACATCCCTTGATACAATAAAAGACAAATTCTACATGGAGATACATGATGGATTTCTATGCACTATCCCCAGACTGCTTCATAAATTTTTGCTCGACAAAGGAGTAGGCAACATTGTTAAATTTCGACCTCGACTTGGTACACCACCACAAAATAGTAATTGGGAAGAGAGAGACAAAAAGTGGGCCGAATTCCTAGAAGAAAGGTGCAAAGATACAAAACAAGCCCGAGACTACTTTTTGAGCAAATAAACATGGCCATATTCACTGACTCCAGGTAAGTCGAGGTGACGAACAGGGGTTAGCTGATTGGTGAGATGCCATAAGAAAAGAGCATACCATTGTTTGTTCAATTGAAGCATAAATGTCTTTGATAGGAAAGCAAATTTACAAACAAACGTCCGACATCCAAAAATTGGAGCAGGACAAGAGATAAAAGAAAAAAAGGGGAGATTCGTAATCCAACTGGAAGTTGAAAAGAAAAATGGTCGGAGAAGATCAAACTGATAGAGCGTGTGAGTAGTCTGAGTCTAAAAGAAATCAACCAGAGTTGGCAATAACAACAGCTGCAACGACCCCTGATAGAAGTAATGAAGCACAATTGATAGAGGCTAGCATGGGTGCCCATCAAACAGAAAACCAAGTCGAAAGCATGGATTATGAAGTCTCCAGACCAATGATATGCACTCCTCCTATTCAAGCAACTAGCCCTCGAATTAGAGAATTCCTTCAACAAAGACTTCAAATCGACGAAAAATCTGCAAGATTATGGTATAGAACCGAGGAGCATGGGAATTTATGCAACATGCTCATTGTCAAACCATAAAGAAATGAAGTCAATGAAATGCTCATTCACATCAAGGATCTCATAGATCTGCCCCCCTGCCAAATATCATATCAAGAGAACAAAATCTAATAGATTATAGTTGTGAACCGACACGTTTGACATAATGGCGTATCGTTGAATATAAAGACCAAAGTTGTCAAACTAAAGAAGTAACTCATAGAGAAAACAAGCAACAATTACTTTTAACATACCATCCGTCAGAAGACTGACTGACAGACAAGTCGATAGAACAACAACCAACTAAGAATCTAACAACCCAATCGAAAAGTGTGATAAGTCAAGGATCAAAAAAATCTAGTGTTCTAGAAAAGTAGCCATGAGACTCAATAATATTCCCCTTTATGAAGGAGACGATGATCCAAGAAGACATTAGTTTGTATGTGAAAAATTCTAGGATGCAACAGACATCACAGATGAAGATAAGAAGATGGCACAGTTTGGTGTTGCTCTTCGACATCGTGCCCTAACATGGTTCTTGAATTTCACAGAAAGTTAGAACCGATCAAAATCATAAATAAAGAACAATTTTTTTTATTATTTTTCAAGGTCCAAGATGTTACACACTTGGCCACAGAAAAACTAGAAGAAATAAAGCAATGACTAGGCGAGTCAGTCCATGAATATGACAAAAGATTCAGAGATCTACTTATCCAAATCCCATCAACAATCGATCAAAGTGTACTAATACAATGCTATGTATCCAGATTACTACAATGAATCAAAACTCCATTACGAATCTATGAGATAACATCATGTGAATACACATTACAGAAAGTGCAACATGTTGAGTCGGACGACGACGACCCATCGACTCCCTCGTCGATAGAAAGGCTAGAAGAAAAAATAGAACATCTACAACAGACCATCAAAAATATAACCTTAAGAAGAAATGAGGTGTGGTGTACCACATGTTGTGAAGACGATCACACCGAAGATACTTATAGCCTCAATGATCAAGTATCAGGAGCAACAAATTCACGACGCATGCAAGCTGAGACATACTGTAACATATGTGAAACTTTAACCGACCATATTGTACAATATTGTCTGCACAACTTGAAAAATACCAAGTGGTGTCGTATTTGTGAAGTGCATAGTCATAGAACATCCAAGTGCTGACTAAATGCATGAAATATAACAAATGTGCACATGGTTTATCATACATAAGAAATAGATCAAAATAATGACTACAAGAGAAGAACTGATTACTATGGTCAAGGTCGAGCTCGAGGCAACCGTGGTCAAGATGGGTTACAATTGCTGGAAAAACAACCACATTAGCCCCGACTGCCCAATAAAAGATCGGGTCGACTTAAAATTTTGTAACATATGTGGCATCAAAGATCATTCACTCGAAGACTGTTTGATAGTACTTGATAAGATCATGACCAAAAAGAACACAAACCTCCTACACACAGTCTACAAACAAGAAGTGTTAAATTCAAAGAATGTACATATCATTACTAGATCAGGCACATGACATGATATTAATAATATCCCCTTAAAAGATCGACAACCAAGGAAGTCTAGTCAGTTCCCAAATCTAGACAAAGAATAACATATTATGAGGGAAGTGTTGTTGACGTCAAAAGACTAAGAAGTCTCAAATGTCAATATTTTCAACCTCCCGCGGGGCTAAGCGAGTAGGAATGTCACCCCAGTATTAAAGCCCCAGACAAGAATACAAATTGAACTCTAAGCTAATTTTCTCCTAACCTACAGTCCAAGCATAAATTCCTTTGTCCTGTAATTTTTTTTTTGCAATATTTACTTTTTATTTGATTTATGATTTAATACTATTTACAATTCAATTATTCCTAGGTGAAGTAACAATAGTTTGAAGAATATGGAGAAGTAACTTTTTATAGAGTTTGAAGAATATGGAGAAGTAATTTTTTATGGATGATACAACATTTTTTTATTTTCATTTAGAAGTTAAAAAGTAATAAAATTAAAATAGTATAATAAACAAAAATAAAAGGTTTATGCACATTAAACAAACTAAATCTTTATACACATGATTGTAAACAAACAAAAATGTTTTGTTTGTTCTTTTTAATTTTTTTTTTATCTATTTTCTTTATATCCTGAAATCAAAGTGTAAAATAAATATGAGAGAAACCAAGGTTTTTAAAGAAAAATCAAGAGATAGCCAGAGTGACGAAGAATAAATTTCTATTAAAAAAAACTTACATACAAAATCATAAATCATCAAAATCTTCAAGTTTTTGCATAGATAAGGGCTAGGTATATGATCTTTAGCCTTTCTAGACACAACTTACAATAGAAATACCAAGCATGAAGAAGAAAAAGAAAGACGAGTCAAGAAGGAATGGATCTGTGGTGGTGAATTGCAAGGAGAGACCCTGCATAGTAAAATTGATTAGCGCCGAATCAAATCGAGCTTTATTACAACAAACTAAACAAGTAAATCTTTACCTCATGAAGGCCAACAAACTCATCCTTGCCTATCCTCTTCGCTGCTTTACAAGACCACCTGTTGCCAACGATTTTGTCAATCTATGTTGAAGATATAATGAAAGAATGAAATGAAAAATCTATGCCAACACTATTTTGCCTAAGTTCTCTCTCTGAATTTTATTTCTAAGACAATACCTCCAGAAAATTTCTGTATTCCTAATAATTTATTTTTTTCTAAAACGCTATGTGCTGCTTCTTTTATCTCCTGGGTGGACCGTTCGAGTGGTTATGGCAGTTTTAGAGTTTAACGAATCTCATACAACATCGAATATAACCGCGCACCTGTCAAATTTAGTTTCGTTTTCTTTTTTAGGAACACAAATTATTTACATTCTAAATAACAAAAATATTTTAAATGTGCTTGGTATCACTTCCACTCCTCTGTGTTAGAAACTCAACCACTAAATGAAGCTGGAGCTTTTCTGACAACAGAAGTCCACAAAGATTGCGATATATTCCCTCCTGTTTGTTTACTAACCCGAAGGCACTTGCAGTCTCCAGCTTTTGGCGCATAGATTGTTGATATAGCAAAGAACGAGTCTCTGCGAAGAAAAGAGCGCCATTGACTCGTTTTGAATTATTGCGAGGAGAGACCTTCCTTTTTATAAACACGTATCTGAAGAGAGCCCAACAAAGGTTCACAAGTCTCTACCAACTATCAATTCTTATGTTTTTGCCGTCTATACTGTCGAATTTCCCTGTGTTAAAAACAATCAGAATATAACTTGCGTTTGGAACTGCACCCCGGTGGTAAGGATTCTGGTTGCTTCAAGCAATTGCTTTAAAACTGATTGAAAGGAGACTAACTACAATCATATCATCTGGTCGCTGATGCAGGTGTCGAATACCTGAATATAATGATCAGTCATGACAACATTACACGCTTTGGACTCCTCTGTCGTTTAATAACTAGCATTCCTTGCATCATATTTTCAAACTAAGTAGAAAGCAATCGCCCATGAGTAATGGATACCTCTGACTTGTCATCGACACCATCCCCAACTTGTGCTGTACTTGGTCTCTCTTCAAAGAGACATTCTCTTCTCTCATTGCTTCCATTTCTCTACAGTGCTCCTCATCCCTATTCAAAGCCACAAACGTTCAACCTTCCATGTTTTGTTTTTTCTCATTTCACTCTGAATCATTAGACAAACCTCTAACAGTTGTCTCTCCTACAATATGATCTTGTCTTCTGCTACTTAAGTTTTTGTTTTCTAGACTTTT
>ML812618.1:0-14323 GCA_009831015.1 Picea engelmannii
ATCTATCTTACAACAACAATAAAACTATTTCCTAAGCTATGAAAGCAAGAAACTATATCTTCTGAGCTATGAAAGTAGGAAAACTATCTTTTTAACCTATGAAAGCAAGAAAACTATTTCTTAATCTATGAAAGTAAGAAAACTATCCTTTAACCTATGAAAACAGGAAAACTATATTTTAACCTATGAAAAACACAAATATAATGTTGGTGGTTGTGTGAATGTCTTCGGTGTCAGGTGATATCTCGATGGCACTTGGCAACAAAGGATAATTCAAGCAGTATAAGCTCAATACTAATCTCAATAGAATAGTGAAAGGTATGGATTAAACAATCTACTAAGAATTTAGCCATGACAAAAGAAATCATCAATTACCCTGCATATTCATTTATTAACCATCAACGATATAACGAGATCATCATTTTACTTCTATACTATGTAAGCAAAACTAGATTCAACCATTAACTAAGAAATATAATTGCAATTTAATTCTAGGAAAGGAAATTACATAAATTGAAACTATGATACATATCTTCTAACAATTCAAAGTTCAAACTACAATAATAAAATGGTTAAAAATAGAAATTAAAACATGACATTAAAAAGTAAACTAACAACGACATTAAGCAACAACTAGCTAAGACAATTCTACATAAGAATGAAACAAGTAAGCTATAATTAAAAACTGAAATTGATCCTATCCATCCATCAAATCCTTGTCAAAGAAAGCTCAAATAAAAACTATGTTCTATTCTAATTAAAACTTTGTTTTAGACTTGATTCTAAAATCATAAATAAAGACATAATCTAATATCTAACTACACATGGGGTTAGTCTAGGGATCTGCAGATTTGTTCCTAACTACAAGATTAATGCATGCTAACACAATTCATCATACTAACCTGCAAAAGAGAGTCAAAGGAATTAAATTATAACAACAAACTAATTTACATAATAAAAATGCATGTATAGGAAAATAAAGAGAACTGGAAAACTATGAAATGCATAAACAAACAAAAAGATAGTTACCAAACTGCTAGTCGGAACCCCAGCAAGTCGTGGTCACTTTCTAAAAGCACACCATGCACTAAAAAAGATGAACTCATCATAAAAACTCAAAAACATAGTTCTTGTACAATCTGGCAATATAAAATGGCAAGACAGAGGAAAAATGTATTTTTACCTATCACACTGATGCTTCTGCTACTTAAAAACTATCTAACCACCTTAGTGGTATTTATAATGTTTACAAACCAAGTGGTTGACCACAGGAGGGTTGAGCCACTTATAAATTCAGCAATTTGCATTAAATGATGTCGTAATTGATAAAACAGAGCAAGCCAATAATCACTCAGTTGAGCAACCAAAACTGAGTTGTCGAGAGCTCAGTAGCTGAAGGGGGCAAGCATGAACAAAACCCATGTTCCCGATTCGCCCATCACTAGCCGCCAATACCATAACCGCCAAGTCTCCCTCCATTTTTGTACAATATGAAGTGCTAGACAAAGTGTCCGATCGAGTACCGAAACGAGTGCTGGAAGGAGTGTCTGACTGAGTGTCGGAAGTAGAAACATGGTGTGTTTTTTCCCTGTAACACCAGAAAATTGTGAATTATCTCTTGTTAATCATAAAACATGATGAATTATACCCAATAATGACATTAAACATGAATCAAATGTACCTTGTGGAGATCATACCATTTTAACATAAAATTCTTCAAAATGCTCCTTCAAGATATGAAAAATACATACATACATGCGGAAAAAGTGTATAATAACCATCATAAAAGTGATCATATCCCGAGCGCAACATTACCCCCACACGTAATATTTTGTAGGTCCCACTGTGACGTAGTGAGAAAAATCACGACCGTACCCCCGTCACGCTCTCCTGCTCATAGGATCGCTCTAATCCTCCTCTTCGAGCTTAAGTGGCTCTTTAGATCCTTTGGTGGAATCTTCTGCTAAACATGACCTAGTCCACAGATCCTTTCTTGCTCCCTCACGGCCTCTGCATGAATAGTGAACATTTTCCCCACAGGAAACTGTTATCGAACTTCGGGGTTTCAGCCTTTCCACAGTCGAAAGATCCTCACTTGTCCAATCCCCGATTACCGATGAGCTCCTCTTCACCTTATCCCCTACCGGCTATGCTGCTGGTCTACGTGACCTACCTTCATGTGACCACAGTCCTAGATCCTATCGGGGTTTCGGGCTTTTCGATGTCGAAACACAATGGTCCTTAGGACTCGCGATTCTCCGATCCCCGATATGCCTCTAACGCATTAGCCCTTCAGACTACGCCCTGGTCCACGTGACCATTACCCCGTGACGTTAGTCTTGCTACTCTGTCGGAGTTTTGGGGTTTTCAATACCACGATGCGCCTGTCCACGGGACTCGTGATCCTCCGAATCCCAATGTGCCTTCCTTGTCAGATCTAGTCCCTCCTAACTATATCATGGTCCACGTGACCACTACCCATGACCATGGCTATAACTCCCATCGGGGTTTCAGGGTTTGCGATGTCAAAATATAATCACCTACAAGACTCACGATTCCCTGATTCCAGACGTGCTTTATCTTTAGCTAGCCCTCCTGGCTACAACTCCTGGCCAATGTGACCATCACCCGTGACCACAACCTTACCCCATCGGGGTTTCAAGGTTTGCTATGCCAAGATGCATACTCCTACTAGATTCCCGATCCCTCAAATCCTGATCCCCCGTCGTGTTGACAGTTGGCCTCCACTATTGTTCTGTCCTCCTCCTTTGCTGTTCTGACAGCTGGCCCCCACTAATCGGGGTTTCACGTATTGCGATTTCGAAATGCATGAACCACTCGTCTACGGGATCCCCTATATCTCGATGGCTTCAACTCCGATGGACACTTCCCTGTTAGGACTTTTTCCGATGGTGCTAGATGGTTACCACACGTCCTCCTCAATTGGACGGTCCCGATTATGTCGGGATTTCGTGGCTTTCGATGTCCTGGCCCCCTCGACCTCAGGAATGCTGATTTCCTGATGCGCCAAAATGCTGATGGCGCTCAATCTCTGCCACGTGTCCCTTCTAGATGGACGGCTCAGATTCTTTCACTGATTTGGGATTTCTGATGTCCCAATTATTACGACCTCAAGAACTCTGATTTCCCGATGGTTGATATCCCAATGAATCCACCTCTGATCGAGACTTCTCCTCCTGGGTTTTGAGGTTAACTCCCTCATAGCTTCTGCAGATCCAACAAATGGCTGCGATCTGATCCAAGATCTGACGGCTCAGATCAATTCTCCTGTGCGCGCTTCTCCTAGGCGCTCCCTGGACATAGAATTTCAATGGTCCAAAATCTATCAGCCCATCCGACGGTAGCTATGCTCCCTCGAGCTTCTGCACTTCCTTCCCAACACTTGGAAGAAATTCAATTCTTTCAAGGCCTAAAACTTTATCATCTTTCTCCAACGGGCTCCCGAACCTTGAGCTTCACCATGCGTGTACAAACGCTTACTCCTCCTGATCTTTTCTTCTCCTTTCGAATCCTCAAAGGATTCTTCAACTTCTGCGCCACTGCAGAGTCTCTCACACATAAAGTTCTATCCTTTCTGAGATTAAAAAAACACTCAGATCCCTTGAGAGGGTTTTATCTTTCTTCTCCCACAAATGGAGAAATTCCTCAAATGGACTCTTCCTTTGATTTACAAAACTCAAAGAGTTCCCTTCCTTCCTATGCCTGCCTGCACATAGACTCGATGCCCTCTTGGCAGAGTTTCCTTCTCCACAGAACTTTCAACAGTTCTATCTTTTCCCTCTTTGCACTCCTTGCACTCGCTCAATGCCCTCCTGGCAGAGCTATTAGAATCCTTAGTGATTCTGGTCCTCTTAAGAACTCACAACAGAGTTCTTCCCCAACGCAACCCATGCGTATGCTCAATGCCCACTTGGAAAATCTCTACAGAATTCACAGCAGAATTCTGTTTGCAACTATGTCTCCTCCCACACAGTATTGCCTCCAAGGTATTCAACAACCTTGAGGTCTTCCTTCTGAGTTGTTGACTTCAGTCCTGTGCTGCAACACATCTTTGTCTGATTCCATAGAGTTCAGAAGTGCATCCTCTGTGCACAGCTCTCAGAACCCACAACGTTCTATCACACCCTCCTAGTGTGAAGCCTCAAAGACCTTCAACCTGAAATCAAACACACTCCTGCAAATGTACTAACACACACACATTCACAGCATATAAAAGAACACACATAGACATCCATTCAACACAGAAATGCAGGAAAACTACTTTGTTATATTAACAATGGCAAATTCCTGTAATTACAATGGTGTTCCTGAGCTCTCTCTGTATCTTCTCTTCTCTACCACCTAACTCATCTCTCTAACTCCCAAAATGAGATCTCAAAATCTCTTTTACCTGAGGGGCTCATCGAGCGCTTCCCTCTAGGTCTACCTACCCTATTGAAGTACCATAAACGGTTGTCTAGTCCAACATCTGGATCTAGATCTCAGTCGATATAGCATTAAAGCCAATCTACCTAACGCCTGCTCAAAGGCATGGATTTCATGGATCACCAACCTAAGCATTTAAATTACATTCATTTCAAATTTAAAATAAGGTTTCACCCCTCTCTTTCAATGTTTGAAATGCATGTGCATCGATGACTGGCTAGCTGGCTGCTGACGTGGAGCAATGCTCTTGCATCATACTCCACAACTGCAAAAATCATGAGCTCCTGCTCATGAGCTTCCCCTCTGAGTTGTTGGAAATCCTCCTGGATCCCAAATAAATATCTGGAGCTATCCATTTGCTCCATCTTCTTGGTACTGCTGCTACCTCTACTGCACTGCTTCCTTTCTGCCCAGCCTCTCCTCGCTCGCAGTCTCTGCTGACCTCAACATCAGCTCCATAATCTCCTTGATCACTGCATCCAGTTACTCCCATGACTGGTCCTATTCATGCAGTCTCCTCAGCTGCAAAAATTTTTGGCCATTGGGTAGATCATCATGATCTCCCATGCCTCCTTCATATATTTCCAACTTCACCTATTGGATGTGCATGCCTTGCACTTTTACCCTCTCTTCCAGGGCTTCAATTTGATCCCACAGATCAGCAAAGCAAATGATGTCTTTTTCTTCTTTTTCTTCTGCTGCTACTGCAAACTCCCACGTTGCAGTCTCTTCAGCTTCATTGTTGAATGCGTTGAGCCATTCCTCGGAATGCTCACTCTCTTCTTCCGCTTCTGCTTCTTTAGCTATCAGCTTCAATGCTACAACTCTTTTAGCTTTGTTGCTGACTATGTTGAGACATTCCTCCGAATTCTCATTCTCCTCTTCGTTTGCTTCTACTTGTGCTTGGGAAGTTTCAAACACCTGCTCCAATTCTTCTTCTTTTCTGATAGTCATCGTCATCTCCAATGCTACAACGCTCTCAGCTCGCTGGCTGAAATCATTGAGTCATTCCTCAAAACGCTCATTCTTCTCTTCATCCGCTTGGGAAGTCTTAAATGTCTGCTCCAATTTCCTTTTCACAGTCACAACTGATTGTTCCCCTGCGGTTGTTGTATCATCTGTAACATAATTTTTTGCCTCCTCCTAGGCACATGGTAGGAATACTCCAATTCCCCCAATCATCGGAACATCATTCTGATCTTCCTCCTCTTCTATCGGCTGCACACGCTGATCCAAATTCATCTATGAGCCCACTTGCTTTGTCAGCCCCCCTGGTTGATTAAAATTCACCTTCTCATCCCTTTCCACCTAGCAATATGGGATGTCTCTGCTGACCTCCTGGTAGACTATGAGATCAACCGGTCCCAACTTCATCATCACTCCTTGCTGAATTGAGCTCTCCTCCGAGTCCATGAGACCTTCAGCTGATCTCAACTCGTTTCCCTCTTGGAAATATGGTATTTCTTCTTCTCTGCCCTCCTGGCAGTCTTTGAGATCATCAGTCGATCTCATTTCATCCTCCTCATCATCATCGAGACCTCTCCCAGTCTCCGGTTTGCATGTCTCAACCGTCCTATTAACAGTCTCCGCTGTCTTCTGACCATCAACTCCTTGATTGGTCACTTTTCTTTTGGCATCTTTCATGGGCCATTTGGTAAGCATCCTCCACCATTTGGATGGTTGCATCAGAGATCGGGGATCGATGATTCAATTTGCTAGAACATCGCAGGTGTCAAATCCCTGATAGAAGGAACCCCGATAGAAGGAGGGAATTCCTTGAAGGGATTTCTTTGGGTGAAGTATTTCCCGACAGGGAAATAGAAGAACTTCAAGTTCTTCGGGCTGAGAAAGGAGAAAGATCCTGTGAGCGGACATGACCTGGGAGGGTGTGCCTGCGTCACACTACAAACAAAACAAAATTACCCCTCATTACTAAGCTTTCTGAGGAGGATAAAATTTGAAAGCTTCTCCTTCTTGCCATGAAGACTTTTCCTTATGCCTCTCATGTTGCTTCAGTTGTGCTCTGAGGCTGCAGTTGGACTTCAACAAGCTTCTTGGATTCTTGTTCTGGTAAAGAAATAGCTTGTATAGGAGGGTTTGGATTCCTTGGAGAGTGGTTTTTGTATCGATAAATAGTCCTTAGATATGATGTCTTTTTTCTAACTTTGATTGTCAAGTGAGGGTTTACAAATTGATAAATGAATGCATCCCAAGCTTGCCCTTGTTTTTTCGAATTTAGCTAAAATAAGAAGTTTGATAAGGCCATGGTGAAAGAGGCAATTGTGGGGGTTGGTTAAATTATTCCTCACTTGAGAGGACATCTTATCCAAGATCTTTAAAAGTTACAAGGGAAAATTCAATTGTTTATTGAAAGTGGGCAAACAATCGAAAATGGAAAGCTTAAAAAAATAGAGTATCTAGCTTCACTATGTCAAAAAGACATTGAAGGTGCCATTGCAACAAGACTTGAAAAGGACCGAGAGTATTGTCTTGGAAGAGTCAATGAACACCTGGAGATGCTCCTGAAAAAGGCCAACATGGACATGAAGCTTTAGAGACACATGTCCAGGAACTACTTCATCAGGAAAAGTCAAAAAAAGTGTTCTACAAGACCACGCTGTTATTTTGACTCTCTTTTTTGTCATCATTTTAAAAAGATGTTTTTGATCACATAAAGATGAATTTTGGAAAACCAAAGGAGGTTATTTCTAATGACATACCAAATCACAATAAACTGTTTCAATTTTTACACAGGTATCATATATTGGGAGATATGCAACTTTCTTGGAGACCTATTTCAGAAAATAAAATTTTCCAATTTAATTTCATTTTTTAATCATTATTTTCAAAACAGGTTTTTGGCCAAATAAAGATGAATTTTGGAAAACCAAAGGAGTTTTTTTATAAGGACATACCAAATAATAATAATCTCCTTCACTTTTTACACAGGTAGCATATAGTGGGAGATATTAAACTTTCTTAGAGGCCCATCTCAGAAAATCAAATTCTCCAATTTAATTTCCTATTTTAGTCATTATGTTTTGGCACATATTACAAGAACATGAGAATTAATTTCAAAAAACTAAGAGATTTTTAACTTAAGAACAACCTTATCTACAAAAACCTCTCATATTTTTGTAAAATGGGTTATGTTTAAAAATTTATATCCCCATCTTTGACCCCTATTTTTCTGTTGTGCTTCTATCCCAGTTGTTGCGCTTTTGGACAATTTGTTTTCAAATCAATTGTGAAGGGGTTATATCTATATATTTTTTCTTGGATTAGTGACTACAGAGTGTAGAGTACATATTCAGATTTCTATTCATAAATTTTTCATTAAATAACTCATCGAGGTAGGAATTCCAAACTTGTTTCTCTTCTGCTACAATTTGTTGCCACCTCCATGCTTTCCTATGATTGTTTCAAAGTTATTTGCACTGTTTTTGATGAAACTATCATGTTATAATACAACTTCTTCTTATGAATGGATTCATGATCTTATTCCCATGTTGAAATCGTTGCATCTACCATATACGCAATGACAAATCCTAAATGCTACTAAGTATAGCTACCTTGCTCCATTCTATTTTTTCAACTCATCTTTTGGAAACCTTGGCCTAGCTCCCTAGACCTAGATTCTAATCTAGAAAACTCCAAATCAAAACCATACCAACCTAAATACCCAGCCTTATATAGAGCCACTTAATATTGTTCCTCTATTCATAGGTGTATAACACAAATCTGTACTAATTTCAACAATGTGTTATTGATCTATAATTGTCACAAAGAACCAGTTAAGGATACAAAGTCTTCTATAGCATACACATAAAAATTCACAGTAAGCTCAGAACACACAATGGTGTCAGCAATATAAAATCTAGCATACCAATACAAACAACTATTGATATAATATCCCAAGACATTGTAAAAAGACAATATGATAGAATTCTGACAGAAATCCTACATCCTCTTCTCATGGTTTTTTCTATACAAATGGGAAATACTTAGCATTTTTTTTTCAGCTCAGGAAACTCCCCCTAGACCGAAGATATGACATGTCCTTGTTCCATGAATTAGCAATAGGTATTTACTATTTTGAGTGGGGGGTTAGATTAGCTCCTGTTTTATCCACTCTTTGGAGTATCCCTTAGCTCCAAACATGTTTTGAAATTCAGGATTGGAAACCCTGTTATAGCTTGCTCTTGGAAAATCGTGGTATTTAAACCAGCAGTCTCCAACTCTTGCGAGCTTTATGGATGAGGAAATTGATTCCTCAAAGACCATGAATATAATGAATATGAGCATAGGGAATATAAGAGTGTTCCATTATTGTTTTTTTTGCCATCATGCTCACACAATCCATTCCTCTATCTCACATTTTATAAGGCATGTAATGAATACTTTGTAACGACAATAAGACAGTTAAGTGGTTTGATAAGGAGATGTACAACAGTTTATAACACACATGGAATTAGCATTTCAAAAATAAAATGACCACTGATGTAATAACATATATCATGAAAACAATACACATAAATTTTTACAAAGATGTACTTATTTTAGGCAATGTTATCATTTTTCAACCCATGAACCCCTACCCCACACCTAAGTATTATGACACCTCACAATAAAAAATATAGGAAACTAGTTGGTTTGCCCAATAGCTGAAGATTTACAGCTTGCTAAGTGTAGAGATAAATTTCACAGATTGGTTTGACGAGACGGTTAAATGATGGCCCCACCTATAGGATAAGAGATCCTATATATAGATAAGGAGAGGTAGGCAAGAGAGTTTCAATATAGTCTTAGAGTTATTTCCCAATGGAAAGTTTATGGAGTTTATTAACTTTAGATTAACCATATATACTTCATGTCATATTTTTCTGCAAGTAATGTCATATATCAGGACAAGTTTAAATTTATTATTTCTTTTTGTTAGATTACCATCCTCGCTAGGTAGAATGCCCCGCTACCAGCAAGCATGTTCAGTACTCTTATGGTTTTACGTAGTCATACCACAGGTCGATACCCACTGCTAGCAGACCTCTTCAGTATCCTAATGGGTTAGCCTCTTACACCCTCAGATACTGGCCCTCCAACGTTTAATATTTTAGTATAATATTTATTTATGCAAGAAGATGGGGTGACAACTTTGAAATCAACTTTTTCTTTCTTTTTTTCTCAATGATGGTGGCAATAATGTTAGAGGATGACTTTCCGTTATATTACTTAGTGATTGTCCCTATGTAAGGGGGTACTTAAGAGGACATGGCCTATCTAAACATATTATATAATCAAGCTATTTAGTGTGTAGTGGATGGTACCATTGAGAAAGAACATAAAGGTATCTCTAGGCTCAACTCACTTTCTTCTTTTGTAGTTATTGTTATTTTTCCATGACTAACCACTAATCAAACCTACTTGTTACTCTTTAATAAAGATACTTTACTTACTTACTCAGGTTTCTTGGGAAAATTTTATGAGAGACCACTAAGCTTGATGGTTACGGTATCACTTCCTTATATAATGGTGAAGATTTTCAAGAGCAATTTCTTTTTAAAATGCCTTAAGAAAAATAAGATGAAAATCTTTGCAAAAACATGGCTAACTACAAAAATTCATTACTCATTTGATTCTTAGAAGACAACAAGGTTCAAGTGTAGCAATGTTTTTGAAGAAAATCCTTCTTTTATATTTCCTTGGAATTGTCTACCCTTGGTGATATAAAAATCTATAGAGATCTCTGAAAATATTTGCAAAAACCACACTCTAAAATATAATAAACTAAGGAGATCAATGAGATCAAGTCATAGGAACATCTATCTCATAGTTATTTTATTAAAAGAAAATGTAAAATGAGGCTACATCAGACTCTAAGCTAAACTAACAACATGCAACTTTTATTTACTATCATACCCTACCTAAAAACAATGGGAAAATATTTATTCAAGTGTAAGAACTCTTCCAATTTAACCATGTGTGGAGCAAGATAAGAAACATACTCATATCCATATATGAAAAATTTATCGCAGTGATTACCTAGATATGAAAAACCAACCAACCTACTTGTTTGGGCATCAAAAGATGTTGAAGAATAGAATAGTATTGTGGTTTGATGACCTCTTGAAACAAAATTTCAATGTAATCTTGATGTTCATCAACAATAATTTCTATGAACTCCTTCATCATGCTATGCAGATCCTCTTCTTTTGGATGACTAATTTCTGAAGTACATAAAGGATCTGCTAAGATGGATGTTGAGAACTCCTCAATATTAGGTCTTAATGATTGCTCTTCACTGGATGTAGTCTATAATTTTTCATATTCCTTCACATTTTGGCAAGGAAAATCATTTTGTATCTCATAGGACCTTGATTCTTCTAATATTTCGGGAGAGGTAGATAAGTTCTTGACTATTCTCAAGATGTGTTCTTCATGAAAAGAAGAGATCCCAGTTGTTGCTAGGATTTGAGAGAGTTCTTCCAAACTAATGGTCACCTTCGAATTCATCTTGTCATTTGATAAAAATTGGTTCCCACAAAGATGATATCCACAAGGTTAGGATCTCCTGATGGTGCTAAGAGAACAAAGGATGTATTGTTTGGTTCTACGGAAGGTTCGAGGGATCTTTCCTCCTGTCCCACTATTACTGATGCTTCAATTTATTGTTCTATAGTGCTCCCTATTTTAGTCTTTTTCAGAGATTTCTTTAGCTCTTTGGTTTGAGCTAGCTCCTGTTTTTCAGTATTGCTCTGCGGAGATTATGAGTGAAATTTTCCTTCCCCCAAAAAGGTCGGAAGGAACCTTGGTTGTAAGGTCTGATTTAGATTTAACGTATCTACCTTTTGGGTCTCTAGGTCTATTCATGAAAGTAAACAAAAATAAAAGGAAAAACTACCATTGGGTTTGGAGGAACCTGCTATAGTAGATAGGAAGGTTCTTACCTCTCGTATTAAAGTTCCCTCACCACCAATATAATGCTAATGTATAGGAATGATCTATTTCCTAACTACATCTTACCTTAAGACAACTCCCTGACAACGGTGCCAAAAATGATGGGTGTTATATATGTACTAAAAACAGACTAAAAACCCTCAATTAAATTGTCAACTCGGGGTAAGTAAACTTAGAGTTGTAGCAAAATATATGCTAAAGGTAGAAGAGTAGGTAGTAATATAGTCTAACTAAGGAAGGTAGCTATCTAAGGTTAATCTACTCAAGCAAACCTACCTAATGAGAAAACCCTACTAAGAAAATTGAAACTATGAAACCTAAGTACTTTTCTACCAAGGATTGATGGATAGTTCTAAGAAAGCAAGTAAAAACCCTACTTGAAGCAAACTAGTTCATAACAATAAGAAAAAGAAACTATTTAAGAATAATAAACAAATGACAAAAGCAAAGTTCTTTAACTAACCCACCCACTAACTAACAAAGACACCTAACTAACCCACTAAAGCAAGTAAGCAAGTAAACAAGTAAGCAAAGAAAACTATATAACCTACTAAAGAAATAGACAAGTAAGCAAAGACAACTAACTATTGCAAGCAATCAAATTAAAAATTCTCATTGAACAACTATCTAGCCTGAGAGGAAAGTGGACTAAATTCTTAATTCAAAACTATTTCTAATTCATGAAAGGAAATCTATTTTATTGAAAGACGGAAAGACTAGAAACTAACCTTTAATCTATGATACACAAATTGTTCTTTAACCTATCGAAACAAAAGACTATCTATCCTACAACAACAATAAAACTATTTCCTAAGCTATGAAAGAAAGAAACTATATCTTCTGAGCTATGAAAGTAGGAAAACTATCTTTTTAACCTATGAAAGAAAGAAAACTATTTCTTAATCTACGAAAGCAAGAAAATTATTCTTTAACCTATGAAAACGGGAAAACTATCTTTTAACCTATGAAAAACTCAAATATAATGTTGGTGGTTGTGTGAATGTCTTCAGTGTCAGATGATATCTCAATGGCACTTGACAACAAAGGATAATTCAAGCGGTATAAGCTCAATACTGACCTCAATAGAAAAGTGAAAGGTATGGATTAAACAATCTACTAAGAATTTATCCATGACAAAAGCAATCATCAATTACCCTGCATATTCATTTATTAACCATCAACAATATAACGAGATCATCATTGTACTTCTATACTACATAAGCAAAACCAGATTCAACCATTAACTAAGAAATATAATTGCAATTTAATTCTAGGAAAGGAAATTACATAAATTGAAACTATGATACATCTATTCTAACAATTCAAAGTTCAAACTACAATAAGAAAATGCTTAAAAACAAAAATTAAAACATGACATTAAAAAGTAAACTAACAGCATTATTAAGCAACAACTAGCTAAGCCAATTCTACATAAGAATGAAACAAGGAAGCTACAATTAAAAATTGAAATTGATCCTATCCATCCATCAAATCCTTGTCAAAGAAAGCTCAAATAAAAACTATGTTCTATCTAATTAAAACGTTGTTTTAGACTTGATTCTAAAATCATAAATAAAGACGTAATCTAATATCTAACTACACATGGGGTTAGTCTAGGGATCTGCAGATTTGTTCCTAACTACAAGATTAATGCATGCTAACAGAATTCATCATACTAACCTGCAAAAGAGAGTCAAAGCAATTAAATTATAACAACAAACTAATTTAGATAATAAAAATGCATGTATAGGAAAATAAAGAGAACAACAAAACTATGAAATGCATAAGCAAACAAAAAGACAGTTACTAGACTGTTGGTCGGACCCACAGCAAGTCATGGTCACTTTCTAAAAGCACACCATGCACTCAACAAGGTGAATTCATCATAAAAACTCAAAAACATAGTTCTTGTACAATCTGGCAATGTAAGATGGCAAGAAAGAGGAAAAACATATTTTTACCTGTCACACTGATGCTTCTGGTACTTAAAAACTATCTGACCACCTCAGTGGTATTTATAATGTTTACAAACCAAGTGGTTGACCACAGGAGGGTTGAACCACTTCTAAATTCCACAATTTGCATTAAATGATGTCGTAACTGATAAAAGAGAGCGAGCCAATAATCGCTCAGTTCAGCAACCAAAGCTGAGTTGTCGAGAGCTCAGTAGTTGAAGGGGGCAAGCATGAACAAAACCCATGTTCCCAATTCACCCATCACTGGCCGCCAATACCATAACTGCCAAGTTTCCCTCCATTTTTGTACAATATGAAGTGCTAGACACAGTCTCAGATTGAGTACCGAAAAGAGTGCTAGAAGGAGTGTCTGACTGAGTGCCGGAAGTAGAAACATGGTGTGTTTTTTCCCTGTAACTCCAGAAAATTGTGAATTAGCTCTTGGTAATCATAAAACATGATGAATTATACCCAATAATGACATTAAACATGAATCGGATGTACCTTTTGGAGATCATACCATTTTAACATAAAATTCTTCAAAATGCTCCTTCAAAATATGAAAAATACATACGTACATGCGGCAAAAGTGTATAATAACCATCATAAAAGTGATCATATCTCGGGCCCAACATTATCCCCACACGTAAGATTTTGCAGGTCCCACTACAAACAAAACGAAATTACCCCTCATTACTAAGCCTGATGAGGAGGATAAAATTTCAAAGCTTCTCCTTCTTGCCGTGAAGAGTTTTCCTTATACCTCTCATGTTGCTTTAGTTGTGCTCTGAGGTTGTGGTTGGACTTCAACAAGCTTCTTGGATATTTGTTCCAGTAAAGAAATGGCTTGTACAAGAGGGTTTGGATTCCTTGGAGAGTGGTTTTTGTATAGATAAATAGTCCTTAGATATGATGTCTTTTTGCTAGCTTTGATTGTCAAGTGAGGGTTTACAAATTGATAAATGAAT